>SJYX01016707.1:418808-503098 GCA_006410675.1 Oreotragus oreotragus | reverse complement strand
TGCTTTTGAAATGTGGTGTTGGAGAAGACTCTTGAGAGTCCCTTGAACTGCAAGGAGATCCAACCAGTCACTCTTACAGGAAATCAGTCCCAAATATTCATTGGAAGGACTGAGGCTGAAGCTAAAGCTCCAATACATTGGCTGCCTGATGCAAAGAGCTGTCTCATTGGAAAAGACCCTGATGCTGGGAAAGATTGAGGCAGGAGGAAAAGGGGACGACAGAGGATGAGGTGGTTGGATGGCATCACTGATTTGATGGACATGAATTTGAGCAAGCTCTGGGAGTTGGTGATGGACAGGGAGCCTGGCATGCTGCTGTCGATGGGGTCACCAAGAGTCAGACATGACTGAGCAACTAACTGAACTGATTGTTTTTCAGTACCTAAGTCAAGACCAACTATTTGTGACCCCATGGACTGCAGCACATGAGGCTTCTCTGTCCTCCACGAGTTCCTGGAGTTTGCTTAAATTCACGTCCATTGAGTCAGTGATGCTATCTAACCATCTTCACGTCCATTGAGTCAGTGATGCTATCTAACCATCTCATCTTCTATTGCCCTCTTCTCCTTTTGCCATCAATCTTTCCCAGCATCAGAGTCTTTAATGAGTCGCCTCTTTGCATCATGTGGCCAAAGTATTGAAACTTCAGCTTCAGCCTCAGTCCTTCCAATGAATATTCAGGACTGATTTCCTTTAGGATTGACTGGCTGGATCTCCTTGCAGTCCTCTTGGTCTTCTCCATCAGCTTTCGCTCAAACTTTTAGTGATAGTCACTTACTTCTTTTTTAGATTTGTTGTTGAACAAATCTCTCAGTGTCACTTACTTCTTTTTTAGATTTGTTGTTGAACAAATCGCTCAGTGTCCAACTCTGTGCAACCCCATGGACTGCATCGCCAGGCTTCCCTGTCCTTCACCATCTCCCAGAGCTTGCTCAAACTCATGTCCATGGAGTCGATGATGCCATCTGATCATCTCAATCTCTGTTGCCCCCTTCTCCTCTTGCTCATAATCCGTTTATTCGAAAAATTCATCATATTAAGCTGAAATATGTTGCTTCCTAATTTCCACCTTTGATTTCTGCTCTCGAACTACAGAAAATTGTTGCCTCTCTCAGATGACATTTCCCCAGCTATTTGAAGATAACTGTTGAATCTTATTTCCTCTTCTTTCCTAAGCTGAACAGTTACCCCCGCCCCGACACCCTGCACCTGTATCTGTATCTCCTGTATTGTAATTTCCATTTCTTTTTGCACTCTGAATTTTATTGCCCAGGTGGTTTGACAGTGCAAGTCACTGAAACACTTTCCCTAATAAGCATTCACACCAGTTATACTTCCGACGAGCTATTCTCTTCCCATTCTGTATTTGCATAGCTGAGTTTTAAACCTAAAAGCAAAACTTTGCTTTCCTCTCTATTAAATTTAATCTTACTTGGTTAGCCCATTGTTCCAGTTTCAGAATATCTTTTTGAATCATTTATATTCACTCTTCCCAACTTTGTGTAATCTGCAAATTCAACTAATACTCCTTCTAGTCTTTCATCTAAATTACTGACTGCGTATTTAATTAACAGGGCTGACTATACATGTGTCACATACCTCTAAAGACTATCCATTTGCTGAGGATCATTTTTAAAGAAAATTTCAACAATTTGTAGTCATCAAAATCAACTGTTTTTATTTTCCCTTGTGAATATTGGAGCAGCTTTTCCTCTTTATTTTTCTGGCACTACCCTTTTTTCTCCTTAATGTTAAGAAAGTAGATTCTGGATCCAAATCCCCAGGTTTTAATCTTGACTCACTTTTTAGGTGTGTTACGTTGGGCAAGTCACTTCTTTGAAGTCTCAATTTCTTTCATCTCTAAAATGAGAATGATAGCCATACTTATTTCCTGGGGTTATAAGGGTTAAGTGAGTTCATGTATATAATGTGTTAATATAGAGCAAGGCCTAGCCCATGGTAAGTGCTATATAAATGTTTTGTTACACACAGATTTTTGTTCTGAGCTCTACCAGCCTATCTCAAAATTTTCTAAATTCCCAGGGTTAAATCTGTGTGGTCCTACAAGCTTGAACTTTTTTGAGGCAGCTGAGAAGACTCCTGAGAGTCCCTTGGACTGCAAGGAAATCCAGCCAGTCCATTCCAAAGGAGATCAACCCTGGGTATTCTTTGGAAGGAAGGATGCTAAAGCTGACTCCAGTACTTTGGCCACCTCATGCGAAGAGTTGAGTCATTGGAAAAGACTCTGATGCTGGGAGGGATTGGGGGCAGGAGGAGAAGGGGACGACTGAGGATGAGATGGCTGGATGNCCAGTCCATTCCAAAGGAGATCAACCCTGGGTATTCTTTGGAAGGAAGGATGCTAAAGCTGACTCCAGTACTTTGGCCACCTCATGCGAAGAGTTGAGTCATTGGAAAAGACTCTGATGCTGGGAGGGATTGGGGGCAGGAGGAGAAGGGGACGACTGAGGATGAGATGGCTGGATGGCATCACTGACTTGATGGACATGAGTCTGAGTGAACTCCTGGAGTTGGTGATGGACAGGGAGGCCTGGCGTGCTGTGATTCATGGAGTCGCAAAGAGTCGGACACAACTGAGCGACTGAACTGAACTGAATTGAACTGTAGGCTCACTTCCCATGTGCTCATACATCTGGGATTTTAGATCTCTTTAATATTTCATCTTACTAGTTGCTTGAAGAATATTTTAATGTCCTTTTGTTATAAAAGAATTAGTGCTTATTAAAGACAACTGGGAAATTACCGAAAAAGGAAAAACAAAATCTTATCACCTAAATAGAACTTATTAGTACATTTCCTTCCCCCCACCATGAAATAGATATAATCCTGTCATATGTGTTTATTGTATTTTGCTTTTTCCTTAATGTCTTAAGTTATGTAGTCTTTATTTAAAAAAGCCTGCTTTAATTGTTGCATAACATTTTATTGAATGAATCATCCAGAGTTAACCACGTCCCAGTTATTGAAACTTTAGGTTATTAATTTTTCAAGGTCCTAAATTAGACTATGATGAGATTTTTTACATTTAACCCTTTTTCAGAATTTATTATTATTTAATAAGGTCCCAAAACAGAATTCTCAAGTCTGAAGCTATAAACATATTTTAGACCTGAAGAGTATTTTGACAGAGATGATCAAAATAAAGTAGGAGGTAGTTTTTCTCTGTCTTTTGTAGTAACCATATCAGTTCTTTTTTCTTCATTCTCTGGGTTACAGCTTAAAGTCCTCTCGTTTTGTTTTGCTTTAATTTGTCTATATTTTTTTCAAGGTTCAAGTTATTTTAATAAAAGGTTGGTGCTCGCATTTGTTCTAGCTTATGTGTTCTTTCCGTCTTTTGTGTGTGTTCTATGAAAGTATGAGGTTATTTGAGTTTCTGTGTCAGCTGCATTGATGGTTTGGGGAAAAACTGAGGAGGGGACTCTGGTTCACCTGTTCTTCTGTTCTCACATCTTCCTGTTTCTTCCTCTGCTAATATTTTTTTCAGCTGTACTTCCTTAACTGTGTGTAACTCTGGACTAGTTTTTAACCATCTGTTACCTAGGTTATTTCAGCAGGGTCACACTTCAGCTGCCTGCCTTCTTTTTAGCTTTCAGAAAGTTATTTTTGTGGTAACAAGCATATTTTCATAGGTTGTAATTGAATCTTTTAATCTGCTTCTTTTTGGAAAGCTTCCTTTCTTTCTCTCTCTCTTTTTTGGCCATTGTGTGAGGCTTTCAGGATCTTTGTTCCCTGACCAGGGATCAAACCCAGCTCTCCTACCGCTGTTCCCTTCCAGGGGTGGAAGTGTGGAGGTCTAACCACTGGACTGTCAAGGGAATTCCCACTTGTTTCTTTTCTTTTGTAAACATTAATCTATAGAGAATTAAGAATTCCACACGGTGAAGCTCTTAATCTAAATCTCATGGCTTAAAAATTGAGTATCTTAAGTATCTTTCTGCATGCTGTAGCTTTTGAACTTAAATGAAACTGTATATATTTTTTGTTAAAAAGATATTTAATATCACTGCATGGGATTTTAATAATAACATTAAACAAACTTGTTTATTTCAAAACTTGATTTATCAAGGAAGAGCAAGAGAAACTGCCTTCTTCTGTTAGCACCACCTGCCATCCATGGTGTTCCCACAGCTCTCATGCTAGATGAGAGAGGCTTGCAAGTTCTGTATAATTGTATGTTTATTTCACCTGTATATATTTTACAGCTGTGTCTGTATTTCATTTATTTAAGATCTGGACCTTGGTAGTTGGCTATGTGTTGGCTGTTTCATTCAAGTGGAATGCAAGCACTGAACGCTACTTGAGAGCAATGTCAATTCCTGTCTGGATTATATTGCTTTTTCATTTAGGTGGGTCTGTTTTTTTTTTTTTTTCCCTAAGAAACTAGCTTAAGGTCAGCACTGGCTAACCATGTGAATCAAGGCGAATTTTTTGAAGTTTTACATGTTGCATTTAAAATTCTTTAGTCGTTTGAAAATGTTCTGGCTTAAACAGTCATTAATGTTGAGTGAAAATGAGTGAAGATGTTATACTTTAAGATATCTTTTAATTATACGGAATGTCCATTTTCAAAAAGTTCTTTTAAGAATAAATACTGATATATCTTAAAAAGTAGAACACACTTGGACTATCCTGGCTGTTTCTATGTTGCATTTAAAATTCTTTAGTCGTTTGAAAATGTTCTGGCTTAAACAGTCATTAATGTTGAGTGAAAATGAGTGAAGATGTTATACTTTAAGATATCTTTTAATTATACGGAATGTCCATTTTCAAAAAGTTCTTTTAAGAATAAATACTGATATATCTTAAAAAGTAGAACACACTTGGACTATCCTGGCTGTTTCTGAGTGTCTTACTTAAGGATGATATAGGTAAGCAGTCAAAAATGATAAGAGGTGCTCAAAATCATGTGAGAGGAACTATTAAGGGAACCAAAGATGTTTACTCTCCATAAGAGCGGAGCACTGGGGCTACAGGGGAAGGGAGAGGTGGAGATGGAAAGATATCAAATATGGAAACCTATTTCACGTATTTGAAGGATTCTGTGAAAGAGTGGTTTAAACAGATCTCTAACCATTTAGGGCAAATGTCAGAGCAAGGAGTAGCTGCAGAGAGACACGACTCTGTTTAACATAAAGGATGGTCAGAATAATGAGTTCCCTGTTATTTGAGACTGTTCGCTGTTATCTGAGAGGCTGCTAGGATGTTGTAGAGTGATTTTTCAGGGACTGATTTATCTTTAAGTCTTAGTATATGGAAACATCAAGTTCTAATTTAAAAACAAAATTCAGTAACCTAGAGTAGTAGATAGCCTATTAGAAGTAGTTTTTAGAGCTGCTTATTGTTAAGAAAAAAAATAGAGTTGATTGGAAGTATGTCTTTGCTCAGAATCTGATAAGGAACAAAGCATAACTTTCTAGCTTGCTGACTTGGAATGCTAAAGGAATTTCTCAACAAGATCCCCTAATATCTGTTGGGATTCATTTTGAGTTTGGAGAAGGTAGAAGAGGGAGATTGGCAGGCATGTTCCTAAGGCTCTAGACCAGCTCAGGGAAATGCAAATGGCTTTTGAGCCTTGGCCACTTGTTAGGTTACATTAAAGCTTTCTTCTGTGCTCCTGTGGGCCATTCCACTCTTTCTTGAGAGGTAGAATTCACACCCAGCTATTTTCAGGAGTGCAAGTCAGACACCATGACTTAAGGTTCTGTGCCTGATGCAGTCATTCTGGGGTTAAGACGTGGGGCTTGATGGTCTTAAACCCTGAATGTGCTTTAGAATGGACTTGATTCCTCAGGAATCATGCCCCTTAAAGGTAGACTGGCACATCCTCATTCTTTAGAGCAGGGCTGGATTTCCTCAGAGGAGCCCTGAATTGAGGTTTCCGCTGTCTGGTGGCCTTAAACATTTTTTTTTTCCCCTGTGAAACTATTTTGTTGTTCACATATTTTGCCAAATTGTTCTGTCAGTCTACTAAACTGAGTTTTTTAAAGGCCAAGTGCTAGGTTTTTATTTCACTAAACATGTCGATTCTTAATAATTTGCAGCATCCTTGGCTGGCACATGGAGAATTCCAGTATTCCTGGTTATTGTTTTCCTGATGTCTGTGGGCACCCTCTATGAAAAACAGAATGGAAAAGAGTCTTCTGGTAAGAAATAGGGCATACTGTTAATATTATTCTTAAGAAGTATTTGGGAGAGTAACTATTTTAAAAACATGCTGTGATGAACTGCTTTATTTCAGTGGTGTTTTCTGAACAGAAAATAAATTTGTTTAAAATATTTTAGATCGTTAAACCATGTCCCAACCCCCCTTTTTGCATTTTTAATTGAGGTTTAGTTCATGCAACATAAAAGTTAACCATTTTAAAGTGGCATTTAGCACTGTCATAGTGCTCTTCAGCTGTTACTTCCATCTGGTGGCACCCCACTCCAGCACTCTTGCCTGGAGAATCCCATGGACGGAGGAGCCTGGTGGGCTGCAGTCCATGGGGTCGCGAAGAGTCGGACGCGACTGAGCGACTTCCCTTTCACTTTTCGCTTTCATGCATCGGAGAAGGAGACGGCAACCCACCCCAGTGTTTTTGCCTGGAGAATCCCAGGGACGGGGGAGCCTGGTGAGCTGCTGTCTGTGGGGTCACACAGAGTCGGACACGACTGAAGTGACTTAGCAGCAGTTCATTTTCATCGCCCCACAGGGAAGCCCTGTGCCCATTAAGCAGCTAGCCATAAAGCTGGATTATTTATTTGAGATTTTTTTTTTTTTTGCTGTAAACTGCCCTCTTAGGAGTGCTTTAGTACCCCGTAAGTTTTGATGTGTTCTATTCTGTTTTCTTTGGATCAAGATACTGTTTGATTTATTCTTTGATATATTGGTTAACCAGAAATATGTCACTTAATTTCCACATGTTGTGTCCTATCTAACAAACCAATGCCAGATCCAAGGTTATGAATATTTACAGTCCCTGTAGATCCTGTATCCTGCAACTTTGCTGAATCTGTTTATTAGCTTGGATAGTTTTTGTGGCTTCTTCAGGATTTTGCACATGTAGGGTCATTTCTCTGCATAGTTTTACTTCTTTTCACATTTGGATGCCTTTTATTTTTATCTTGGCCTCATTGCCCTGGCTGCAACTCCCACTACAATGTTGAATATACCATCTTGTTTTAAACATTATTTTTGAGATACCCTGGCTGCAAGTGACCTTTATCTAGACTAGTTGGTTAAAGATAGTAATCACAGGGCTATTTGTGGCACCTTCATGTGTTTGTGCAGTTACTTTATAGAAGTTTTTAAAATTAAATCACTCTTTATTATTTGATAGTTGAGTAATGTCTGACAATTGTAAAACATCTTTTGTTCATAAATATTTGTTTAGAGTTTTATAATAACAACCTGAAACAAAGAAATTTTCTTATCTCTGTGACAGTGGAAAATAGGAAAGATTCTATTTTATTTTATATTTTGCTATCTAAGTTTTCTTTTTTCAACCTGTCTTCCTGTGGTTATCTGTCAAAGTAAACTTCCTGTTTTGGCAACTACTATAGAAAGTTTGGTGGTTTCCACTTGTTCCTCTGGTAAGCTTAGTTTCCCTTTTTCGCCTTTCCTCTAGCAGTGATTCAGACAGCTCTGCTTAACCCCATGACAGATTTTTCCTTTTTTTTTTCAACTGAGGTATATTTTACGTATGTCATTATATTAGTTTTAGGTGTACAACCATGGTTCCAGGTTCGTATATATCACCACACTGAATCTAGTTAACATCTGTCACCTTACGTAGTTACCAAAAATTTTTTTGTGTGATGAGGACTTTTAAGACCTACTCTCTTAGCAACTTTCAAATCTACAGTAAGGTAGATTAACTTTGGTTAGTTAAAATTAACAATAGTCACTGTGCTGTACATTATATCTCTGTGACTTATTTATTTCATAAGTGGACGTTTGTCCCTTTTGACCCTCTTCGCTCATTTTTCCCACCCTCTACCTCCAGCTCTGGCAGCCGCCAGTCTGTTCTCTGTGAGCTTGCTGTTTGTTTTTAGATTCCACATATAAATGCGGTCATACAGTATTTGTTTTTCTCTGACTCATTTCACTTAGCATAATGCCCTCAAGGTTCATCCATGTTTTTGCAGATAACAATATTTCATTCTTTTTTATAGCTGAATAATATGTGTGTGTATCATATTTTCCTTTTTTCTTTGCATTCAGTTCAGTTCAGTTTAGTCGCTCAGTCGCGCCTGACTCTTTGCATCCCCATGAACTGCAGCATGGTAGGCCACCCTTTCCATCACCAACTCCCAGAGTCCACTCAAACCCATGTCCATCAAGTCGGTGATGCCATCCAGCCATCTCATCCTCTGTTGTCCCCTTCTCCTCCTGCCCTCAATCTTTCCCAGCATCGGGGTCTTTTCCGGTGAGTCAGCTCTTCGCATCAGGTGGCTAAAGTACTGGAGTTTCAGCTTCAACATCAGTCCTTCTCCCTTTCCATCACCAACTCCCAGAGTCCACTCAAACCCATGTCCATCAAGTCGGTGATGCCATCCAGCCATCTCATCCTCTGTTGTCCCCTTCTCCTCCTGCCCTCAATCTTTCCCAGCATCGGGGTCTTTTCCAGTGAGTCAGCTCTTCGCATCAGGTGGCTAAAGTACTGGAGTTTCAGCTTCAACATCAGTCCTTCCAGTGAACACCCAGGACTGATCACCTTTAGGATGGACTGGTTGGAACTCCTTGCAGTCCAAGGGACTCTCAAGAGTCTTCTCCAACACCACAGTTCAAAAGTATCAATTCTTCGGTGCTCAGCTTTCTTTATAGTCCAACTCTCATATCCGTACATGACCACTGGAAAAACCATAGCCTTGACTAGATGGACCTTTGTGGGCGAAGTAATGTCTATGCTTTTTAATATGCTGTCTAGGTTGGTCATAACTTTCCTTCCAAGGAGTAAGCGTCTTTTAATTTCATGGCTGCAATCACCATCTACAGTGATTTCAGAGCCCAGAAAAATAAAGTCAGCCACTGTTTCCACTGTTTCCCCATCTGTTTGCCATGATTAGTGGGCCCTTAAGTTGTTTCTGTATCTTGGCTGTTCTAAATAATGCCACAGTGAAAATGGGGGTGCATGTCTTTTCGAGTTAGCATGCTTATGTTCTTTAGATATATACCCTAAAGTGAAATTGGTGGATCATATGATAGTTCTGTTTTTACTATTTTGAGTACAGTTTTGTCCCTTTGACTGCTTTTGTCCAGGGCTAAGTAAGTATTTTATTGCAATTATATGAATAAAGTAGGTCTAACCAAGTGATTCAGATAGGTTTTCTTTTGTGTAAATTCTTGTCAGCTTGTGATGGCAGCCTAGGGAGCTGTGAGCACAGAGTTCCTAAGACCCAAGTTTTGAGCTTGGGAACATAGACTATTTGTGTGATTATTATTCTCCCCCATAAACCTGGTAGTTGTGTGCCAGTGTGCAAACCAGATTTCTGGTATTTGTATCCTAGCCTGTTACAAGAAGGGAAATCACAGACACAGAAAAATGTTGAGAGCAGATTTGGAAATGTCAGTTTTCCTTGTTTTGTTCACTCATTCCACCCTGATCAAGAATAGGTTCTTCTTGATTTAGAATCCTTTTATGGACTTCTAGTGTAGATGCTCCTCATCATAGAATATATTTGTTTAACTTTTTTTTTTTTAAGATTTCTGTGTACTTTTTCCCTCTTGCCCCTAGAACCTTGTTTCTGTAGGCATCAGAACTCTGGCCGTGTTGAGCCAACCTTTCCCTTCTTTATAGTCCATCCCTCCTGTAGATGTCACTGTAATATAGTAGGCACGGGGATGCCTCGCTGTACTGCCAGCATATGCATTTATTCCTTCTACTGTCGCATTGTAGGACTTGCTCTTGTATCTTTGTCACCTGTGTAAGCGTTTTTCTTTGTGTCTTCTGAGCTTTGAATCTTGTACTGCTTTATACAATCTGTGGTTCACTGGATTCACAGACTTAATCCTTTGAATGTCACCAGACTTCAAAGCATGAATTTCTTTAGGGCCCAGATCCAGAAAACTTCTTGTGGATGATTTCTGAGTTAGTTTCAGTGGTTCTTTCTGAACCCAGGGGCCCTACTCAGTGCTTTTATTCTTAGACCTTGGGGGCGCTTACTTGATATTTCTTGGAACCCCAAGATAACGTAGGGAAAAAATGTTAAGTGTCTATCATATTTTCCAGTGTACTATTTTTTTAATCCACAAACAAAACAACCCCCCCTCCCCAACCTTACAAAATAAGTACCTACATTTTTTCTGGGTGAAGACACTTAATAATAGGTTAACTGACTTGCCCGAAGTCCCGCAAGTGACCTCTCGAGCTAAAATTTGAACCCAGTTCATTGGCTCTCCCCTGCTCCCCGTGTGCTTTCCTTTCACCTCTGACAGTCATCAGCCAACCTGAAACAGTATCGACTGATCACTGAGTGCTCGTCTCTCTCGCCCTCAGTTGCAGTTGCCCGTTCCTTCAATCTTCATGCTGGCCCCGGTGGCTCACCGCAAGTATAGCACCTGGCTTCTCTGCCTCCTGGGTCTCTGAAGTCCTACCTGGCAGAAGCTTTGGTGTCCTCCCTGGGCCTGGGAGAACAGAGGGGCATGAGCAGTATCGCCTCCTGTGGGTGAGGCCCCGTTAGGCTCTTCAAACCTGCCATCTCTCTTAATTTTCTTAGTACTCCAGTGTGATTAGTATTATGTTTGTGGGACTTGGTGGTTCAGTGGTTAAGAATCTGCCTTGTAATGCAGGGAACGCGAGTTCAGTCACTGGTCCCGGAACTAAGATCCTACATCCTGTAGGGTACCATGCTCTGTAAGTAGAGCCTGTGTGCCTCAACTAGAGAATCTGTGAGCCCAAAGGAAAGATCCCACGCGATCCAACAAAGATCCTGCAGGCTGCAACTAAGACCCGATGGAGCCAAATAAGTAAATGAATATATTTTTTAAAAAGTATACTTGTTTTGTTGGAGAAGGAAATGGCACCCCACTCCAGTATTTTTGCCTGGAGAATCCCATGGACAGAGGAGCCTGGCGGGCCACAGCCTGTTCATGGGGTCGCAAGAGCCAGTCATGACTTAGTGACTAAACCACCCACCACCATGCTTGTTTTATAGGTGAAGAAAGGTGGCCGTTTACTATGAATATGAGAAGTGCTTCTTCAGCAGCTAGGCAGACACACTTAAGATGTGTCTTTAATACCTGGACGCCCAGGATGAGATGTGCAGACGGTTACACCTGGGCCTGCTCCTCCTGGGGTTGCTCCTTGTTTATGAGTGACCAGAGATAATCTTGATAAGGAAGCTTTTCCTTGTCGCCTTGTTGGGGATAGCATGTGATATGAAGAAACAAGTGTTGTGCAGTTAAGCCCAAATTGGAAAAAGAAAAAGAGCGAACTGACTTTTCTTACTGCTCATCTGTCCTTCCTCGATTCAGTTACACAGACCTGGGAGATACTCCTAGTGGCCCATATCCGAGCTATTACAGTGAAGTGGTACTAGAAGCCGTTGAGGAGATGTATCTTCCACACTTGTGATGGAAACAGAAGCCGTCTTCAAGGGGAACTTTATTTACATGCTGCGAAGAGTTTACTTGATATAAAGGGCCTCCTTGCAGTAAGCATCTTTGGAGGTATTCCCGGAAACTTCAGCTAGCCCTGTGAAAGAGAAAAAATTAGATCAAGTTTCTCCTTATTTAGACCGGCTTCCAAATATATTTGCCTCTGTTATTAAAAAAGCAGTTATTCTGCCCATTGTTGATTTAGCTATATCTACAGCTATCTGAACATGTGATGTTTTTCTTATATACCAGACCATGAGTTTCTGTCCGCTAGTGCTAGGCTGCTAATGTGGGTGGCCTTCTTATTGAGATTTGTGCGGGTTCCTGCCCTTTGGGCTTCCAGTTAATACTGGCCCAGTCCCCGGGTGGACTGACACTTGAAACCTTGGATGCTCTTTCCTTTCTTTGTTTATAGTCCTTGAATCTCCAGATTATGTTCCCTCCGTCTGGGTGCCTATTTTTAGCTAGGGCTTTTTTCCCAGTGCCATGACTGCCTAGATCCCCAGTCCTGGCATTCTTCTGTCTAGTTTATCAATTCTCTGCCCAAACCCTTGGGGGTTTTGAAGTGCAGAAGGACATTAGTAGACCAAGGTCATTTAAGTGCGTGTCTATTTGATGAGGAAGAGCAGTTGCCAGATCTTACATCCCTGATTTTCAGATCTGCTGGGTTTCTGTGTGTGTTGTTCCTTTTGCTCCAAGTTTCAGGCATTCTGAAACTTTGCTGAGTCCTTTGTGTGTTAACTAAGACGATACTGCATTGTGTTCATTAACTCAGCTAAGATTTATTAAACATTTACTGGACATTTTAGTGACATCAGCAAGTTGAAGAAAGAGTTTTTAAGCCCTAGTTGTGAGGATTTAATCTGTTGGTCTTAACTTTTCCTCAAGCTTTTCAGTGCCGATTGTGTGTAAGATGTTTTTCATAACTCAGTGTGGAGATCTAAAAATGTAAGGAAAAGACTTAGGGAAATGGCTGTAATATAAAGCAGAAAGGGGATGAGAGGTACAGGCAAATACTATAGGAGTGCCAGTGGCTTTGCTTGTAGTTTATCCTGTTAAAGCCAACAGTTTTGATACAGATGATGATGACGATAGTATCATTTATTGAGTCAATTTCTGTTAAGTCCTGCCTACCAGGCATTGTTCTAAGCATTTTTTAGGTATTGTTTCAGTTAATTCTCACATGAGATAGGAATTTACATAGGCTACATTTGACACTTGAAGAGACTAAGACACCTAGATCCTAAGTAACCTGCCTGTTGTCATCCGACAGATAAGGGATAGAGCTGAGGTTTGCACCCGGGCGGTCTTGTTCCCTCACTGTGACCCCAGTCTCTGAGCTGTCGGCCTCTGCATAGTCAGTATGAGCCCTTCTGTCCTCGGCTCCCATACCTCCTGCATCCCCCGTCTCTCTGCTCTTATCACTGGACCCTGCGTCTCGTGCTCATTAGACTTCTTAGAGTTCTCTGAACAGTACACTCTGCTCCTTCTTGCCTTTGTGTCTTTACACTTGGTTTTTTTTGTCTTCCAGGAAAACTTTTCTACCTCTGTCCTCTAAGAGACCAGCTTCTTCGTTTCTCCACAAGATAAACTTGTTCTGTCACCTTTATCTGGCTACCTTATGTAAACGGATTTTAAGGGTGGCATCTTTTACCATTCTTTGGAAACTCTTCCCTGACCTCCCAAGCAGGGGTTTCTCTCCTCGATGCTCCCTTGAATATTCTACACTTCCATCTACCTTAGCTCTTAGCACGCGGAATCATAGCTGATAGTTCAGTGTGGGGCTGAGCTTGAGAGTGCTTAGCCTCTCATCCCAGCACGTGGCCTGGTCCCCTGCTTGGTGAGTGAATGCTTGCTGCTGTTGTTAGTTGCTGAGTCCTGTCAACTCTTGGGGACCCCATGGACTGTGGCCCGCCCGGCTCCTCTTCCATGGGATCTCCCAGGCGAGAATACTGGAGTGGGTTGCCATTTCCTTCTCCAGGGGATCTTCCCGACCCAGGGATCGAACCTGCATCTCCTGCATTGGCAGACGGATTCTTTACCACTGAGCCACTTGGGAAGGCGACTGAATGCCTGGGGGTTGAGAAGTATACACCAATGTACAAATGCCCAAATGGGATGGGTTTTTTCCAGCTAGACTGAAAGCCCATATTTGAGGAACTGTAAAATGATCTTGTTATTTTGGAGCTACCTAACCATCAAGGGACTTCTTCTCCGTCTCTCAAGGATGACTCACCACTTCATCTTTCTCACTTGTGAAGCGTGGGTGTCGTGATTGAGGACCTGGGATTAGTCTTCAGTCTCATGAGAGAATTCTTCGAGTTTTGACTGGAAGCATTTCTCTCTTTATCGTGCTGTCCCAGGCCATTAGTCATTAGGTGTTCCCAACCTTTGCTCTTAAGTGGAGCCCAAGAAATCTCTTGTGGGCACCCAAGAACCTAAGACCTCTCTAGTCTCTGGTGTAATCAGTTTGTGTTAAAGATTTCTATTTGACAGCCTGAAAAGCACTTTGGTATATCTAAAATCTCCATCCATTTCCCCCACATGTGGTCTGTCTGATCATAATCTGGAATCTTGGGGGATCGTGGTTGCATCCTTTCTTATTTCATCACCAAATCCGGTCAGCGTTGACTATCCCTTGTCTCTTCAGTGCAGCTTCTTTTCCCAGCTTCTTCCCTGTTAACCGCTGCAGACCATGCTGTCATCCTGTCTTGCCGATAGTGTTGCAATAATGCATCTTCGTGTACCTCCTCCTGGTCTTCTCTAATCTGTTCTTGTCAAACAGTCAGAACGATCTTTTTGAATCCCTAAAGCTGATTATTTACAGAGTCGGGAGATGTGGTCATAAAAGGGCAACGTAAGAGATCTTTGCAGTGACGAAACTTCTGTGTCTTGTATCCACGCTGACCCTCTGATCGTAGTAATGTGCTATTACCATGGTGGGGAAGGGGACACTGGATAAAAGATAGACAGGATCGCTCTGTGTTATTTTGTAAAACGGCATGTGATGTTACAATTATCTCAATAGTATTTCAATAAAAAAAAACTTCCTACTCCTTTGGGATAAAGACTAAAGTCGTTTAGTATGGTCTTCTGTGACTTCGTCATCTGGCCTGCCATCTCTGTGTTCCAGACACACTGACCTTTCAGTGTCTTCAACATGCCAGCTTCTTCACTTGCAGCCTTCTTATTCTCTTCCTTCTGTCTAAAAGATTATACTTTCCTTTGGTTAGTTCCTCCTCATCTTTTGTATATCAACTTCATTTTTATTTCTTAAAGAAAGGCTTTTCCTGATTTCCCAAACGAAGTCAGATTTCTTCAGTTAGGAACTCATAAAATACCCAGTATTTTTCCTTTATGGCAGTGATCATAATTTGTATACATTTGTTTATTTGTGTGGTTCTTTGATTCATATTTTTCTCTTTCACCTCACTCCTTTGGGGCGGGGTCTGTATTTTTATTCTCAGCTTTCAATACAGTGAGGAATGGAAACATGTAAGACATGAAAGGTACTGTCTTTCTCTCTCAGCCCTTTTTCTCTTTTCGGCATCAAAACAGCACCTTAGATACCTATGCCAGGAGAATAGGTCCCAATCCAGATACGTAATTGATGCTCTCTTCCCAGATCAGAACTTTGGATTTCTCTTGGTTTGTCTAAAATAAGCCTCTTTCAGGTTACGAAGACATTTACTAGAGGAGGGATAGGATGTGACTGAGCAAGATGAGTGCTCTTGCTCCTGAGAGCTGAGTCTACCAAAGAGCCATCTTAGGCATGGCCTGCTTACCTCTGGGAGGTGGCCAGCCTTGGATTTGTTGGGTATATGAAGTTTATCTGGAGCTGTAATTCATTGACCTTCTGAAAGCCATGGCTCTTTTCACTGGCCTGGCGGAACTTTATGTTGTCACATTGAATATCAGCCTACTGAAAGGTCCCAGCTGTATGAATGTGGGCGTATGTATGATTTGGTGACTAAAAACACTTGTTCTTACTTGGGCAGTGGAATTCGTGCCAACTAGTCTAAATAGAAAGGGGTATTGGTTAGCATAAAGAATTTGTACACACAGAATTTTTGGACAGGTCAGACAGTTGAGCTTGGACCTGACATGCAGAAGCAATGCAACCAGGAGAAATGCGCAGCAACACCCAAGGACACTTTGAGCAGAAGTGCCACGTAGTGTTGCTGCGGCTGTTTGCCGCAGAGTCGGAGATCAGACGGCAGAACCTCTGGAACGTCTGCTAAGTTCCTGCAGGAAAAACACGTGTCTCCATGACTGTTTGACACGAGAGCTTCCAGATTACAGTGAGTTGCTGAGGGCTTCCATGTCTGCACAGGCGTGCCTGCACTGGTATCCACTACATCACAGGTGGAGCAGGGGCTGCAAAGGAGTCCAGGCAACAGTCTTTAGCTTTCCAGTCTCGAGGTACAGGAATGGCCACTGGAACCAGGTGTTGGGTGAGCTAGTCCACGTTGCCTGCCATAGCAAATTAAAGGCTGATCGTACACAGACCTCGTTGACTGTGAATGTGTTTTTGGATCTAGGTTAAATTTGGTTTACTACCTGTTAGATACTTAGCACGAGACCCTAGGTTGTGAAACAGGGTAGTGATGATCTTCTAGATTTTCAGGTGGTAGATTTTGTCTGTGATGGATTATGGACTTTATAGATATTCAGTTGACCCCTGAACCATGTCAGGGTTAGGGGCAGTGACTCCCCCATGCAGTCAAACATCTGTGAACTCCCATCTCTGCTTCAAAAAGGAATTGATAAATGACTCACCCAAAGGCAGGAAGCTGAAGCAGTTTGGGTAGAATGGGAATTCAAATCCTAGTTCCACCTGTGATCTCTCATTGAACAAAACTTTTCCTGATACTTAAAGATCTGTGAAATGAAAATACAGATATTATAGTTATTGGGGAAAAACCCACATATATGTGGACCTGCACAGTTCAAACGCATGTAGGTCGAGGATTGACGGTATGTANTAGTATTTTTGCCTGGAGAATCCCATGGACAGAGGAGCCTGGCGGGCCACAGCCTGTTCATGGGGTCGCAAGAGCCAGTCATGACTTAGTGACTAAACCACCCACCACCATGCTTGTTTTATAGGTGAAGAAAGGTGGCCGTTTACTATGAATATGAGAAGTGCTTCTTCAGCAGCTAGGCAGACACACTTAAGATGTGTCTTTAATACCTGGACGCCCAGGATGAGATGTGCAGACGGTTACACCTGGGCCTGCTCCTCCTGGGGTTGCTCCTTGTTTATGAGTGACCAGAGATAATCTTGATAAGGAAGCTTTTCCTTGTCGCCTTGTTGGGGATAGCATGTGATATGAAGAAACAAGTGTTGTGCAGTTAAGCCCAAATTGGAAAAAGAAAAAGAGCGAACTGACTTTTCTTACTGCTCATCTGTCCTTCCTCGATTCAGTTACACAGACCTGGGAGATACTCCTAGTGGCCCATATCCGAGCTATTACAGTGAAGTGGTACTAGAAGCCGTTGAGGAGATGTATCTTCCACACTTGTGATGGAAACAGAAGCCGTCTTCAAGGGGAACTTTATTTACATGCTGCGAAGAGTTTACTTGATATAAAGGGCCTCCTTGCAGTAAGCATCTTTGGAGGTATTCCCAGAAACTTCAGCTAGCCCTGTGAAAGAGAAAAAATTAGATCAAGTTTCTCCTTATTTAGACCGGCTTCCAAATATATTTGCCTCTGTTATTAAAAAAGCAGTTATTCTGCCCATTGTTGATTTAGCTATATCTACAGCTATCTGAACATGTGATGTTTTTCTTATATACCAGACCATGAGTTTCTGTCCGCTAGTGCTAGGCTGCTAATGTGGGTGGCCTTCTTATTGAGATTTGTGCGGGTTCCTGCCCTTTGGGCTTCCAGTTAATACTGGCCCAGTCCCCGGGTGGACTGACACTTGAAACCTTGGATGCTCTTTCCTTTCTTTGTTTATAGTCCTTGAGTCTCCAGATTATGTTCCCTCCGTCTGGGTGCCTATTTTTAGCTAGGGCTTTTTTCCCAGTGCCATGACTGCCTAGATCCCCAGTCCTGGCATTCTTCTGTCTAGTTTATCAATTCTCTGCCCAAACCCTTGGGGGTTTTGAAGTGCAGAAGGACATTAGTAGACCAAGGTCATTTAAGTGCGTGTCTATTTGATGAGGAAGAGCAGTTGCCAGATCTTACATCCCTGATTTTCAGATCTGCTGGGTTTCTGTGTGTGTTGTTCCTTTTGCTCCAAGTTTCAGGCATTCTGAAACTTTGCTGAGTCCTTTGTGTGTTAACTAAGACGATACTGCATTGTGTTCATTAACTCAGCTAAGATTTATTAAACATTTACTGGACATTTTAGTGACATCAGCAAGTTGAAGAAAGAGTTTTTAAGCCCTAGTTGTGAGGATTTAATCTGTTGGTCTTAACTTTTCCTCAAGCTTTTCAGTGCCGATTGTGTGTAAGATGTTTTTCATAACTCAGTGTGGAGATCTAAAAATGTAAGGAAAAGACTTAGGGAAATGGCTGTAATATAAAGCAGAAAGGGGATGAGAGGTACAGGCAAATACTATAGGAGTGCCAGTGGCTTTGCTTGTAGTTTATCCTGTTAAAGCCAACAGTTTTGATACAGATGATGATGACGATAGTATCATTTATTGAGTCAATTTCTGTTAAGTCCTGCCTACCAGGCATTGTTCTAAGCATTTTTTAGGTATTGTTTCAGTTAATTCTCACATGAGATAGGAATTTACATAGGCTACATTTGACACTTGAAGAGACTAAGACACCTAGATCCTAAGTAACCTGCCTGTTGTCATCCGACAGATAAGGGATAGAGCTGAGGTTTGCACCCGGGCGGTCTTGTTCCCTCACTGTGACCCCAGTCTCTGAGCTGTCGGCCTCTGCATAGTCAGTATGAGCCCTTCTGTCCTCGGCTCCCATACCCTCCTGCATCCCCCGTCTCTCTGCTTTTATCACTGGACCCTGCGTCTCGTGCTCATTAGACTTCTTAGAGTTCTCTGAACAGTACACTCTGCTCCTTCTTGCCTTTGTGTCTTTACACTTGGTTTTTTTTGTCTTCCAGGAAAACTTTTCTACCTCTGTCCTCTAAGAGACCAGCTTCTTCGTTTCTCCACAAGATAAACTTGTTCTGTCACCTTTATCTGGCTACCTTATGTAAACGGATTTTAAGGGTGGCATCTTTTACCATTCTTTGGAAACTCTTCCCTGACCTCCCAAGCAGGGGTTTCTCTCCTCGATGCTCCCTTGAATATTCTACACTTCCATCTACCTTAGCTCTTAGCACGCGGAATCATAGCTGATAGTTCAGTGTGGGGCTGAGCTTGAGAGTGCTTAGCCTCTCATCCCAGCACGTGGCCTGGTCCCCTGCTTGGTGAGTGAATGCTTGCTGCTGTTGTTAGTTGCTGAGTCCTGTCAACTCTTGGGGACCCCATGGACTGTAGCCCGCCCGGCTCCTCTTCCATGGGATCTCCCAGGCGAGAATACTGGAGTGGGTTGCCGTTTCCTTCTCCAGGGGATCTTCCCGACCCAGGGATCGAACCTGCCTCTCCTGCATTGGCAGACGGATTCTTTACCACTGAGCCACTTGGGAAGGCGACTGAATGCCTGGGGGTTGAGAAGTATACACCAATGTACAAATGCCCAAATGGGATGGGTTTTTTCCAGCTAGACTGAAAGCCCATATTTGAGGAACTGTAAAATGATCTTGTTATTTTGGAGCTACCTAACCATCAAGGGACTTCTTCTCCGTCTCTCAAGGATGACTCACCACTTCATCTTTCTCACTTGTGAAGCGTGGGTGTCGTGATTGAGGACCTGGGATTAGTCTTCAGTCTCATGAGAGAATTCTTCGAGTTTTGACTGGAAGCATTTCTCTCTTTATCGTGCTGTCCCAGGCCATTAGTCATTAGGTGTTCCCAACCTTTGCTCTTAAGTGGAGCCCAAGAAATCTCTTGTGGGCACCCAAGAACCTAAGACCTCTCTAGTCTCTGGTGTAATCAGTTTGTGTTAAAGATTTCTATTTGACAGCCTGAAAAGCACTTTGGTATATCTAAAATCTCCATCCATTTCCCCCACATGTGGTCTGTCTGATCATAATCTGGAATCTTGGGGGATCGTGGTTGCATCCTTTCTTATTTCATCACCAAATCCGGTCAGCGTTGACTATCCCTTGTCTCTTCAGTGCAGCTTCTTTTCCCAGCTTCTTCCCTGTTAACCGCTGCAGACCATGCTGTCATCCTGTCTTGCCGATAGTGTTGCAATAATGCATCTTCGTGTACCTCCTCCTGGTCTTCTCTAATCTGTTCTTGTCAAACAGTCAGAACGATCTTTTTGAATCCCTAAAGCTGATTATTTACAGAGTCGGGAGATGTGGTCATAAAAGGGCAACGTAAGAGATCTTTGCAGTGACGAAACTTCTGTGTCTTGTATCCACGCTGACCCTCTGATCGTAGTAATGTGCTATTACCATGGTGGGGAAGGGGACACTGGATAAAAGATAGACAGGATCGCTCTGTGTTATTTTGTAAAACTGCATGTGATGTTACAATTATCTCAATAGTATTTCAACAAAAAAAACTTCCTACTCCTTTGGGATAAAGACTAAAGTCGTTTAGTATGGTCTTCTGTGACTTCGTCATCTGGCCTGCCATCTCTGTGTTCCAGACACACTGACCTTTCAGTGTCTTCAACATGCCAGCTTCTTCACTTGCAGCCTTCTTATTCTCTTCCTTCTGTCTAAAAGATTATACTTTCCTTTGGTTAGTTCCTCCTCATCTTTTGTATATCAGCTTCATTTTTATTTCTTAAAGAAAGGCTTTTCCTGATTTCCCAAACGAAGTCAGATTTCTTCAGTTAGGAACTCATAAAATACCCAGTATTTTTCCTTTATGGCAGTGATCATAATTTGTATACATTTGTTTATTTGTGTGGTTCTTTGATTCATATTTTTCTCTTTCACCTCACTCCTTTGGGGCGGGGTCTGTATTTTTATTCTCAGCTTTCAATACAGTGAGGAATGGAAACATGTAAGACATGAAAGGTACTGTCTTTCTCTCTCAGCCCTTTTTCTCTTTTCGGCATCAAAACAGCACCTTAGATACCTATGCCAGGAGAATAGGTCCCAATCCAGATACGTAATTGATGCTCTCTTCCCAGATCAGAACTTTGGATTTCTCTTGGTTTGTCTAAAATAAGCCTCTTTCAGGTTACGAAGACATTTACTAGAGGAGGGATAGGATGTGACTGAGCAAGATGAGTGCTCTTGCTCCTGAGAGCTGAGTCTACCAAAGAGCCATCTTAGGCATGGCCTGCTTACCTCTGGGAGGTGGCCAGCCTTGGATTTGTTGGGTATATGAAGTTTATCTGGAGCTGTAATTCATTGACCTTCTGAAAGCCATGGCTCTTTTCACTGGCCTGGCGGAACTTTATGTTGTCACATTGAATATCAGCCTACTGAAAGGTCCCAGCTGTATGAATGTGGGCGTATGTATGATTTGGTGACTAAAAACACTTGTTCTTACTTGGGCAGTGGAATTCGTGCCAACTAGTCTAAATAGAAAGGGGTATTGGTTAGCATAAAGAATTTGTACACACAGAATTTTTGGACAGGTCAGACAGTTGAGCTTGGACCTGACATGCAGAAGCAATGCAACCAGGAGAAATGCGCAGCAACACCCAAGGACACTTTGAGCAGAAGTGCCACGTAGTGTTGCTGCGGCTGTTTGCCGCAGAGTCGGAGATCAGACGGCAGAACCTCTGGAACGTCTGCTAAGTTCCTGCAGGAAAAACACGTGTCTCCATGACTGTTTGACACGAGAGCTTCCAGATTACAGTGAGTTGCTGAGGGCTTCCATGTCTGCACAGGCGTGCCTGCACTGGTATCCACTACATCACAGGTGGAGCAGGGGCTGCAAAGGAGTCCAGGCAACAGTCTTTAGCTTTCCAGTCTCGAGGTACAGGAATGGCCCCTGGAACCAGGTGTTGGGTGAGCTAGTCCACGTTGCCTGCCATAGCAAATTAAAGGCTGATCGTACACAGACCTCGTTGACTGTGAATGTGTTTTTGGATCTAGGTTAAATTTGGTTTACTACCTGTTAGATACTTAGCACGAGACCCTAGGTTGTGAAACAGGGTAGTGATGATCTTCTAGATTTTCAGGTGGTAGATTTTGTCTGTGATGGATTATGGACTTTATAGATATTCAGTTGACCCCTGAACCATGTCAGGGTTAGGGGCAGTGACTCCCCCATGCAGTCAAACATCTGTGAACTCCCATCTCTGCTTCAAAAAGGAATTGATAAATGACTCACCCAAAGGCAGGAAGCTGAAGCAGTTTGGGTAGAATGGGAATTCAAATCCTAGTTCCACCTGTGATCTCTCATTGAACAAAACTTTTCCTGATACTTAAAGATCTGTGAAATGAAAATACAGATATTATAGTTATTGGGGAAAAACCCACATATATGTGGACCTGCACAGTTCAAACGCATGTAGGTCGAGGATTGACGGTATGTAATTTTGTGCAACACCCATACATTTGCCTATTCAGTCATGAAATGTTATTGAAAACAAGTATGGGCTATTTTGGACTTCCCATTGGCGCTAGTGGTAAAGAACTGCCTGCCAGTGCAGAAGACATAAGAGATGGGAGTTCGGTCCCTGTGTTGGAAAGGTCCCCTGGAGGAGGGCATGGCAACCCACTCCAATATTCTTGCCTGGAGAATCCCGTGGATACAGTAGCCTAGTGGGCTACAGTCCATAGAGTCTCAGAGAGTCGGACACGACTAAAGCGACTTAGTATGCACGTGGGCTATTCCATACTGTACTAGGAGTTAGTAATACAAAGGAAAGTAAGTCTGCATTCAAGAAGCTCATAGACTTGGTGTGGCAGTGTTTTTCAGCAGAGATGTGCATTAAAAAAAGCCTGTGGAGTTAAAGTACAAGTATGGCATTTCATATCTTCCACATGTACCAGCATCAAGTTCCCAAATGAGAGAGTCCAGAAACTTGCTTTTTTAGCAGACTTTACTGTTGACTTTTAAGCACTGTCTCTTGGTGAAGAACTGCTGGTCTAGTGGGTCAGTAATAACCATTTTGTTTTATTGCTGTTGAAAAACTAAGGACTGTGTTTCACTTTGCAGGTTACTTTCCTTTTTTTTAATTGCCTTTAAAAAGCTTTATAACTGCATTCTTGTTTTACAGGAGCAGAGTTACCAGGACAAGTGATCTCCATGGCGGCGTCTACTCTAGCAACCTTGGCCATCTCTATCACAGGGTATGAATCGAGCACTGAGGACCACACCTCTACCCAGCCTGCAGGTGACTGGCGTTGTGAGAATGCCTTCAGAACCATTCTGGAAAGTGGAATATACGTAGAACATAGAATTAGGAAAGACACTGGCATCACAAGATGCTACTTACTGGTCCTTCATTTTTCTCTCTGGTTCCTATTTTTACACTTTTTCCCTTCTATCTTTGTTCTCATGTATCACTTTTTTCATTCACTTAATTATTTATCTTCTTAGGCTTCTTATCTTGATTCTTCATTCTTTCCTTTTGTTTTAAAGGGCTTTTCTTAATTTTCTTTTGTCGTTCTTTCTCACTATCCTTTCATTTTACTTTCCTTTTCTTAAAGACCCATTCGCTTTTGTCTATATTTCCCCCTACTTAAGTCCTTTAATTTGCCATTTCTTGTACAACTGTCAGCTCTCCTCCACTGTTCTGTTTTGCTCTCTTATGTTGCATTTTTTGGTCATTGTTCCTTTTCTCCATCTCTTTCTTTTGATTTTTATTGTCCATCTTCTAATCATTCATTTCTCTGGCATTTTTTGCTTTTCTTCTTAAAGTTTGCTTTGCATGCCTCTTGCTGTTAGTACATTGACTGTTTCCCTTAACACAGAATCCTCTAATTATTTTGGACACAGAGCTCCTGTGAGATCCAGCTAGTAGCTTTATACCAGCTGTAAAGTCATACCATACTCACACAGAATTCAGGAATGTTAAAGGCCTTGTCTGTCTGTGCCAAGAGGCCCATTACTGTCAGAGGTTTGAGAGTTAAGGAACTGTTTTCATGAGCTCTCCTGGAAGAACTCACTTTAGAGAAGTCTTGAAAGAAGGGATCAGCTAAGAAGAAGGCATTTTGGGTAGTAGGAAAACTTACTTTTCTTACACATTAAATTATGTTTTCAGAGTAGAGAGGGGATGATGTTTTGGTTATGGACTTACTATTCTTATGAATATCTGCCACATTCAGCAACATAAAGTTTCCAAATTAGGAAGACATTCAGAGAGCAAACAGAAGTGTATTATAATTAGCTTGATGTTTAGCCCCAAACCTCTGGGTAGAATGTTAGTTTTCATGAGATGAGCTGACTTAAACATGGTCCTAGTTACATCAGTAGTAAAAATGTACTCATAGCTAAGCATCATTACAAAAAAAAAACCACTAAAGAAATTATAATAAAGCACTCACAGGGCTATTGTGGGGTTACTTATGAAAATTATGAAATAAAAGGAAAGGCAGAATAAAGACTTAATGAGGATCTTCTACATGTTAGGTAATATTTTTTTGCACTAGGAATTCAGTGGAGGGGAGAGCAAGACAGACAAGGTCTTATTTCTCCTGGAGTCGGCATTCAACTGAAGGGAGAAAGTGGGAAAGGTTCTGAGTGGAAAATGATACAACTGTGTAAAACTATATAAAGGAAATGGGGCAAATAGGGTGTTGAAATTAGGGATGTTGGTGGGTTTTGTTTTTTACCTAGACTTTAAGAAATATGATATACTTTTATTATTAACTTTTTTTAATAGAAGGCAAAATATAGGTTTTAGGATCTTACTCATTTCCATCATTGTGATGAATTCTGAGTAATAGTGAAATATAGCAATAGTTGCATTGTTATAGAAGGCAGTGCCTTATGAAATAATTCAGTGTGCTATCCTGTATTTGAAGATTAATTCACCCCTAGCAACCTGTTATTTTTTAATATCTCATTCTAAGAGAAAGATATGCTTCAAAGCCCTGGGTTCTTGTAAGAGCAGCTGGTCCCATTTAGATAAAATGACGCTGAAAAGCCATATTGTTTCAGAAACATTTTTTTTTTTTTTCTTCCCCTCCTCAGGGACAGAGACCATGGACAGAGGAGAGCCCCCTCCAACACTGTCCTCATCTTCCTCACCCACCTCCCCTTCACCCACCCTGGGCAGGCAGAGATCTGAAGTTGGAGCGTTTCTTAGGAAGAAGAAGACTAGTGACGTCTACTTCGTGTCTCTCCTCTGGGCCATCGTTGGAGTCCAGATCTGGTCAAACCTGTGGATTGTACAGTTGCTGCCAGTGCCTATTGCAGGTAATTGGTTAGTGATGATCTTGTCTTGCCTTTGAAGATTTTTTTTTTCTTTAATATGTGGATTTTTTTTTTAAATGTTTGAGATAATTTTACTATCTTTTTAAATAAAAAGGGGGAGTAGGCTGTGAACTTGATGGCCCCCACAAAGTTTTTACAACTGTAATTACTCTGGACTTATTCTCGAGACCATAGGAACTTTCTTCCTAGGACCTCTCCAGAGGTTTAAAAATGCTGATGAAGGAATTGTTGACCTGGGATGTAACACTGAGCTCATGGTTCAAAATAGTAAACCGTGAACTGTTAGATTACAAGGCCAAGGCTAAGGACACAGAGCTCTCTGGAGTTAGGGAAATCATAGTGGCTGGGACCAATTATCTAGGGTCCAAACGTCAAGACAACCCTCCCAGATAAGTAGCACTTCTTTCCAGTCCCTCCTTCTTGGTTGGCTTTTAACCCCTGTTTGTTTAACCCCTGTTTAAAGGGAAACCACACTACCCTCCTGCAGAGGGGTACCTTCCTATTAGAGTTTGAGTAGTTCCCGCTGAAATCATGTAGTGTACAGCTGTTTGTAACAGCCCTGGTCGCTACTGAACCCTGGTGAAAGATTCAGATGTACAGAGCATCAAGAAGAGAAATAGAAATACAAATGAAAATGTTACCCTGTGGGGGTATAAAATTATGATGTGTATGGAACACCTACTTATCTGGTCAGCACACATCAAACATCTAAGGAAAAGAACAAAATTTGTCAAGAGCAGCTATAATAGCCAAAGAGACAAGGACAGGTCAGAGGTTAGTATGCTTTATCCTGGAACGGTACAGTGTGAGGGGCCAAGATTGTAGTCAGTGAAATCCTCATGATCAAGGTATCTAACGTTTATATGGGCTTTGAATCCGTGGACCCCTTCAAGGATTCAGACTTCACAGAGAAGGTGGGAGATAGGTAGGTGGGGATTGTGTGGAAAGTGTCCCAGTTCTATCACTCTGGAATGTTTTGAACTTTCTTCCTTCCTTCCACATTAAACAAAAACAAAACCTATAAGCTTTATTTTAGCACTAGCTTTCCTGGTTTAGGAAGGTTTTGTGAAACTAAGCCTGTTTGTAATCACTGTCTTTTGCGTGTGTGCATTGCTCACCTTCCTCACAGTCTGGGTACTCAAGAAGCTTGTCATTCACTTTGGCGTCGTGAACTTCCTGGAGAAGCGCTGTGCTGTGTGGTGGGAGGCGACGGAGCACTTCCTGAAGGAGCGGCAGCAAGCCCTGGCCCCGTGGCCAGTCATCGGGCTCGGGAAATTCTTGTTAAAAGTTGATAGCAAGGTATTGTACTTTCATAACTTGAGCTGCTTTCAAATAGAGTTTATGTATTTCGTTGTCTAAAAGATTCCATTTTATGGAATATTAGTATTTACGTTGTACTTGCTGATAACACATTTAATGCCTAACTTTGATGAAATTTAGAGTGATGGATGGGATAGAGGTAGTTTGAATTAAGTGTTGTGTGAGTATTTTTACAACTTAAAAATGAGGGAAAAGGAGCACCCAGTTCAACTCTCATTTTATAAGGACCAAATTGAAATCTGGAGGGGTTAAGTGACTTGCCTAAAATTATATAGCCAGGTGTAGCTCAGTTCAGTGAATAATTTTGGATAATTCTCATGTGTCAGATAGCATAAGTTTTAGGGAAAACAGGATGAATCCTGGAAAACTAGGTACAGAAGCTCTGTTTTAGTGGGGAAACAGCAATCCATTAAAATTTAGAAGCTGTGCTCGGTTCAGAAGCTGATGTTAGGAGCATAGTCTCTGAATTCAAACTTTGGATTCAGATCCCAGTTCTGCTGCTTATTAGCTCTGTGATCTTGGATGAGTTTTGTAACCCTTCTGTGCCAATGAATAAAGTATAATAGCAAGTATATCTCACAGAAAGGTAGTGAGGGTTCAGTGAGTTATTACATGTTCTGTTCCTAGACTGGGATCTGGTACACTGTAAGCTCTATAAGTGTTAAGCTGTTGTTATAATTTGAAAGGAGAGGTGTGTACAGCATACCGTGGTAGTACTGAGCAAGAAATGACTCACTGTTGATGAGCAGTGGGAAAGGTGATACCAAAGCAAATTTTGAAGCACTGCCAGGAGTTTATTAGAGAGGAATGGCAAGAAGAGCGGGTAAATGGAGCAATGCAGGGGTACAGGGACTCCCACAGAGTGAGTTCTTAGGGAACAGAGTGGGATATGCGAAATGGTGATGAGGGGGAGGCACTAGAGAGTCAGGCGAGACTGGATCAAGAACACGTTTCTGTGTGCCGTGCTGTGCACGCTGGACTTTATCTCAGGGCTAGTGACTACTTTTAACAGGTCCATCCATGGCTTAAGGCTGAAAACCACTGTTGGGTGAAGCAAATGTAGATAGAGACAAGAATAGTATCTGGAGTTCATGTGAGGAGGAGGAAGTCAAAGGAGGTGCGGGGGGTACATATTTTTAATAGATTGCTCGGTTGTCTTCCAGAAAGTTTGCTAGTTTTAATTCCCACCTCAGCAGCGTATGAGAATGCCCATTTCTTTGAACTCTTGCCAGTACTCGGTATTACGGTATAACTGAAAGTCCATTTTAGTTTTGTAAAAAGAAGTATCTCGATGTTGCTTTAATTTGAAAATTTTAAAAATAACAGTTGAGTTGACCATTCTTTTATTTGCTTCTTGGCTGTTTATATTTTTCTTTTTTAATTTGCTGTGTGTGTGTGTGTGTGTGTTTTGTGACTGTGATACATGGCTTGTGGGAATCTTGGTTCCCTGACCAGGGATTGAACCTGGGCCCTTGGCAGTGAAAGTACAGAGTTCTAATCACTGGACCACCAGGGAATTACCTGCCTATTGTGTTCTTATTAATTTTTTTCAATTTTTAAAATAAAAATCTAGGACTTCTCACAGATTTCAACATGTTTATCACATCTCCCTGATTAAGGTGAAATTTTATCTTACTAGAGCAGATTTATCGTTTCAAGCTGTTTAAAGAGGGTGACTCTTACACAGTTATTTCTTTGTCTTAGCACCATCAGATGGCATAAAAACTAAGTCCTATTTTCAGTGTTCCCATATACTTGTATTCGGAACACTTCATTTAGGACAGCTGTA
Organism: Oreotragus oreotragus; assembly: GCA_006410675.1. Taxonomy (NCBI): domain Eukaryota; kingdom Metazoa; phylum Chordata; class Mammalia; order Artiodactyla; family Bovidae; genus Oreotragus; species Oreotragus oreotragus. The sequence continues at coordinate 475,006 of SJYX01016707.1, read as the reverse complement.
CAGTTGTGTTGGTTGAAATTCCAGGGGGCATCAAAAAGCATTTGTTAAGGGTAGTCTTGTAAAAGTTTGTCATTTTTATTCTGATTTATGTGTCTGAGTGTTGTTCTTCAGGAAGAGAGACAGTAAAATGAATAAAACTAGCATTTCCTGTTATATATGATACATATCAGAATAAATGGCTATCGCAGATTGAATATTTGTTCAGCTATAATTGATGCCAAAATTATGTTTTATGCAGTATAATATATCTGGGGTCCTGCTTTGGGAAATAAATCCATTTTCCATGTTTCTATTTAATTTCAATTGATTGGACCAGCATTGAAATGATCCATCTAGAGAAGGTTGTTCAAAGTGTATGTCCAGAGATGTACTAGGTGTGCTAGGAATAACTCTGCAAAGAGCATTTAGTCATTCAGATGAAATTAAGCTTTTTAGTCTTTATGCTTTTTATATCACTAATAATGCTTTAAATCCTATGTTTGCTTATTTTTATTTTATGTGACTATTAACTAGCATTAGTTATTATAGTGCTAAATATTGTGAGGTGTAGATGAGGTAATGTCTATGTGAAAAAACAGCAGGATATTGCATACAGTAGAAAAATGCATGCTTAAAAAATTGGAAAGGGAAGAAAATGCACCTAATATGATCAGAATCTTAAATATGTCTCCTTTTTGGCCAGGTGTTCACTGTTCCAAATGAGCACTGAAATGTTTTACTCTAGGAAATGTAAAATAAGTGCTATTATAAAGCTGCAGCTACAAAGTTCAATGAAAATGTAGTGTGTGAACAGGAGTTAGTTTACATAGGGACTGAAAATCCTTTTAATGCATGGTATGTGAAAAATCTTAATTACCGCTTTGATCTTTGGAATTTGGTATGAAAGTTTAAGCCTGTAAACATTCAGGTTATCTTTATGTACTTTTAATCATTGAATTTCAAACAAAGTTTGTGGTTATCATCATTTCAATCGTGTGTCTTAAAGGAATACTACATTCACTTGATTTCGAAACTTTGTTAATGCATTTCAGTTTTTTTCCCCAATTTTTCTTTGGTCTGAGATAATTTCCTCCTCATGCTCTCAGTGACTCTCTCTTCTTTTCATACTGTTACTGCATTCTCTAATGATATGCCACTGTTCTTATCTTCTCTCTCACCTTTACCCCTATCCTCAAGCTCTGGCACTGGCTAAATAAGAAGGTAAATGAACACCCGGATGTTGATTTTTACTATTGAATTCTGTAACTTCCCCCCGTATCTCCGTTCTCACCCTGTTTCTGTTCATATGTCAGACTAAGTTTCTGTTTTTTAAAGTTCTAATTATAAGCTATGGAAGGTCGTGAAGCATTAATGTTGCCACAGTGCAATTTGCTAAAAACTTAAAGCTATTTATTTAGGATGTGGATAGTACCTCCTTGCCTGAGTGTGTTGATGTTCTGTCTCACGGTCCTTCTGTCCACGGTAACCCTCAGACCTTTTCAGCTCTATAATGTGGCCCAGCCTGATGCTCTCGTCTCCTTTGATGTGTTAGAGCATTTTAGGCAAAAGTTACTGAAAAGGAAAGAGAACTCTTTATGGCTACTTTTTCTATAAATAACACCACAGTTTTTTAAAAAAAGACTTGTGAAATATTTGTATGATTTTCTTGGCCCATAGTGTGTTTTGTCTTTTTTTTTTTTTTTGTAGCTAGTTTTTCAAAATTTTATTTTTTATCTCAAAAAACGGCCTAGTCATGGCCCGTGACATCTAGTTTTATGTATTTCCCAAACTGTGAGGTTGTATCTATGGTCATTGCCTCACATGATTGGCATGGAATTTTCAGTAACTTAAATGAAGCCTAATCCAGATAGTTTTTTTTTTTTTTTTGTAGCTAGTTTTTCAAAATTTTATTTTTTATCTCAAAAAACGGCCTAGTCATGGCCCGTGACATCTAGTTTTATGTATTTCCCAAACTGTGAGGTTGTATCTATGGTCATTGCCTCACATGATTGGCATGGAATTTTCAGTAACTTAAATGAAGCCTAATCCAGATAGATTTGGAGTACCGTACCTTTGATATATAGTACACATACAGTAGTTCTGACAGTGTTATCAGATCCCTAGGACAGATAGCAAAAGATGATATCATTCATGTATATTGTCATTAAATACAATAAGACCTTAAAAATCTTCAGTGAAAATATTATAGCAGGCCTTAAGAAAAATGTGTTACCTCTTAGAAATAGTTCAGAATGAGGCTCTTAGGTGTAAAGATTAGAGTTTCATTCTTTCTGTTGAAAGAGAAGAAAGGGGAGACTTTTTGACAGTGCTTATTACACTTTTAAACTTTGGATTGAAAATTAACAGTGTATAAAATCACCATACACACATACCGCTGTGACCACACACATGCAAACACACATACACAAATGGCTCTGTGTACACCCGCTCTACAAAACAAACATGAGTAAATGAGTTCAATCCTTGGCAAATTGATAGTGCTAAAAAATGTTATGTTTTCTTACTTTGATTAAAGTAGGTGGTCTTATATATTTCCCCACTTTGTTTTTATTGAAATGAAATTGTTCTCAAGAGATGAGAGAAAGGAGAGCTTAAAGTCATTAGGTTCAATCTGATTTAACCTTTGGTGACTTGAGTAAGGTTACCTAATTCATAGCTGACTAATTGTGAATTAGTTTTAAAAGATTCTCAAGGGATCAGGTAACCTTTTCCTTTTCTTTGATGATTCTGTGTAGCATAGGTAAAGCATTGGTGTAGAGTTGGAGTAACTGCTGTAACTTCTGAGGGCCTGTGCCCCAGGAAAGCACGTAAATAAGTTGAAGTCTGTTTTGTTACATATTTCATCCAAGGGCAGAAAATTTGCAGCATTGGGTATTGGTATTCCAAGTTCAAGTGGAGTGAATTAGAAACTAATTCAAGAGAAGTGACCGTGAGAAACACAGCTATGATTAATTGAAATGTAACTGTTTCTTGAGACTTAGTTGTTTTATTTCTCAGTATTTATTATTTGCACTGAGACTGCTAGAATTAGGTTAAGAAAAACAAAGCAAAATAAAAACCTACACGTCCAGAATAATGAATAGAAAACTCAGTAGTGGAGTGGCAATTCCTTCATAACTTGACAGAGAAGGCGCATCAGTTTAGAAGCCTCAGAGTATCTTTTGATATAACTATGTATTTACTGACATTTCTACATTTAAAAAAATGCCTGCCCTTTATTTATACTTAAAACATTCAGAATGTCATTTAAAAAGTACTCCCCTTCTACTTTTAGAAAATAAAATCTCAAACCTAAAATAAACTGGGAAATAAATGGAGCAGGGTAGGGATCAACAGGCAGTGGGGTTCCCCTTGCTTAAAGCAGAGCACAGCCTCATGGGACAGCGCCTCTGGCATTTCTGTACAAACTCTCTCCTTCATCTCCTTCCCTTTCTCCTTCGCCTCCTCTGACCACGTTTCTCTTTCTGTGTCTGTGAGTTGCAGTTTCCTTGTGAGTCTTGTTCCATTCACTCTTTTAGGGGGTTCTTTTCGTCCATAAGTTTTCTCTCCTCTTTGATTGTTTCCTCTCGATTGGTCCTTGTAGTTCTCCACATTTTTAAGTCTTTCCTGTCTCTCTTTTCCTCTTTTTTTTCCTCTTTTACTTTTGCTGTCTTCCTTTTTGCCTGTTTTCTCACCTTATCTTAGCTGGCCATATGTAAATAGAAGCCTCCCCTGACCCCTGCCATACACATACCTTTTGCTTGTGTATGGAACATCTTAAGCAATTTCACCTTGGAAATGCTGTGGGTTGGGTTCCAGACCACAGCAGTCAAGTGAATGTTGCAATAAGGCAAGTCACATGGTTTTCTTTGGGTTCCCAGTACATATAACACTTGTTTGAACTGTACTGTAGTCTGGACTTCCCTGATAGCTCAGTTGGTAAAGAACCTGCCTGCAATGCAGGGGACCTGGGTTAGATCCCTGGGTCAGGAAGATCTGCTGGAGAAGGGGAAGGCTACCCACTCCAGTATTCTGGCCTGGAGGCTTCCATGGACTGTATTATACAGGTGCATGGGGTCGCAAAGAGTTGGGCAGGCTAAGTGACTCACTTTCATATACTGTAGTCTGTTGGGCTTAATAGGTGGCACAGTGGTAAAAAGTTGGTGACTGAGTTGGACACATGTAGTCTATTAAATGTGCAATAGCATTATGTCCCCGGAGAAGGCAATGGCACCCCACTCCAGTACTCTTGCCTGGAAAATCCCATGGATGGAGGAGCCTGGTAGGCTACAGTCCACGGGGTTGCTAAGAGTCAGATACGACTTAGCGACTTCACTTTCACTTTTCACTTTCATGCATTGGAGAAGGAAATGGCAACCCACTCCAATGTTCTTGCCTGGAGAATCGCAGGGACGAGGGAGCCTGGTGGGCTGCCGTCTATGGGGTCTCACGGAGTCAGATACAACTGAAGTGACTAGCAGCAGCAGCAGCAGCAGCAGCATTATGTCCCCAAAATTGTATAAACCGTATTTAAAAATACTTTATTGCTAAAAAAAAAAAAAGACTAAACATCATCTCAGCTCTCAGTGAGTTGTGGTAGTAACATCAAAAGTCACTGATTACAAATGACCATAGTAAATATCATAACAAAAAAGTTTGAAATATTGGGAGAATTACCAAAATGTGATAGAGATAAAAAATAAGCAGATGCTGTTGAAATAAATGGCGCCAATATACTTGATCAGTGCAGGGTTGCCACAAACCTTCAGTATGTAAAAAAGCATGTTAGTTACAAAGCACAGTAAATTGAAATACAATAAAATGATTCCTGCCTGTATTTTAAATTTTCAATAAAACATCTAACCCTCAGTATTATCTCTTGAAAATAAATTTTTATTTAGGTGTCTCTTATTCCAGTCCTTAGGTATATAGAGCTTGTGATAGGAAAATTCTACCCTGGCTTGAAAACAAAAGTTTGACTTTTGTAATATTGTTGTACATGATGTGTTTGTAAATATTCCATGTTTTACATGTTAAAAATACTCAGACATAACTTTAGATACTTTCTATAAATTTTTATTTAGGTGTCTCTTATTCCAGTCCTTAGGTATATAGAGCTTGTGATAGGAAAATTCTACCCTGGCTTGAAAACAAAAGTTTGACTTTTGTAATATTGTTGTACATGATGTGTTTGTAAATATTCCATGTTTTACATGTTAAAAATACTCAGACATAACTTTAGATACTTTCCAAATAAAAACATCTTTTATGTTAATGTATTTCAGGATGTGAATTTTCTAAAAAAAAATTGAGGCTCCTCTGTTATTTTCAGAAGTCATAATTTGTGAATACCAATCCAATCTTAAATCTGGTATTTTCTTTATTTTGCCTATTCAAATGTGGATTAACTGAGCTTTTACCACATGCTGTGCACTGTTAGGTTTTGGAGGTACAAAGAGGAATCATGCAACACTAGCTCTTTGCTCAGGAAACTCTCAAAAACTAGATGTTGAGTTAGTTTCTGATTGTGATACTTTTCACTTTCACCGATTTTGGAACTTACATTCAAAATATGACCTCTGACCTTCCATATCTTAGAAACCTGTTATTACTTTTTTTAATCTCTACATTGTCTTTGATGCTTGGGTAGCATGCACTGAAAATTAACTCTTCTGTTTGAAAGCTGTAATTGTCAAGGTGAAAATGCACTGTTTATCTTTGAGTTCACTGTAGCATCGATCTCTTGGTGACAGTGTCCTTCCTGAAAGATAAGGAGGTGCAAGCTTATAATCTTTGAATAGAAAGTTTATTTTCTTTATTTTGCCTATTCAAATGTGGATTAACTGAGCTTTTACCACATGCTGTGCACTGTTAGGTTTTGGAGGTACAAAGAGGAATCATGCAACACTAGCTCTTTGCTCAGGAAACTCTCAAAAACTAGATGTTGAGTTAGTTTCTGATTGTGATACTTTTCACTTTCACCGATTTTGGAACTTACATTCAAAATATGACCTCTGACCTTCCATATCTTAGAAACCTGTTATTACTTTTTTTAATCTCTACATTGTCTTTGATGCTTGGGTAGCATGCACTGAAAATTAACTCTTCTGTTTGAAAGCTGTAATTGTCAAGGTGAAAATGCACTGTTTATCTTTGAGTTCACTGTAGCATCGATCTCTTGGTGACAGTGTCCTTCCTGAAAGATAAGGAGGTGCAAGCTTATAATCTTTGAATAGAAAGTAAATGTTTTAGAAGACATGCTGTTTTAACCATCTTTCTTTGCTCTTGGATGTTTAACTGTTTGGAGAGCTTAATTCATATTTAAAAGAAGAGTAACTTACTCATCAGTGCTTATGTTGGGATGGAGGGCTGCATTGTGGTATTTCAATCATCAGTCTGGTTGTATTTTTGAAATGTTAATTGGTAGCTTTGCATGGCAGGAATTCTAGAAATCTGTCAGGGTTAGATATTCTGAAAACAAACGTTTTAGAAAATGTAGGATTATTTGTGATTGTGAAAGATGAGAGCAGTTATACTCAAAATAGAATGTCTAGACACAACTGAGCGACTTCACTTTCACTTATTACTTTCATGCATTGGAGAAGGAAATGGCAACCCACTCCAGTGTTCTTGCCTGGAGAATCCCAGGGACGGGGGAGCCTAGTGGGCTGCCGTCTATGGGGTCGCACAGAGTCAGACACGGCTGAAGTGACTTAGCAGCAGCAGCAGTGACATTTTGGAAAAGCATAATTTTAATTATTGATTAAGAGACGACCACTGCATTAATGATTATTTTTTATTTATAGTCAATTATAATTTGTCATAAAGCTTATGGTTTAAAAAGAATAGAAATTTCAAGTGGATTTCTTATTTTATTATGAAGTATTTCAAATATAAAAGGATTGAAGGGCACCCACATGCCTGTCTTCCAGTGTGACAAAATATTACCTGTGCAGCTGAAGTCTCTTGTGTACCCCTCCCTGATTGTGCATCTGTGTCCCAGCCCTTTTGCTTCCAGGGTAGCTATTATTCTGAAATTGGTATTTATCACTACCTTAACAATAGATGTTATTTGTAACCCTGATGACATTAGAGGAAAAAATATTTTGAATGTAATTCCCATTTTGATTTGCTCCTATTTTATCTGTATAGTTTAGGACATTATCTGTATTGTAAGAGTCATCCTTTTTCTAAAGTCATATCTATTTGCTAATTGACAGTAGAGATTTGAGGTCACTAATAGATTGTCATTATTTAGTTTAGAATGTTTATCAGATCATAAATTCTAATTTAAAATGTCAACATACCACAGTATGAGAATCCAAGCATAGATTTAGGTTATATTCAAATTGATTGCCTTTTCTTAGAAGTGACAATAGTAAACTCTTTCTGTAACAACAATTAACACTGTTAGTTAATTTTCTAAAGTGGCTTATAGCTTTCGCTGCTTTAATCGTTATGCCATAGTTTCTGCAATGCTGAATATCCTGTTTTGTCTTCATGATGTTTGAATGCACATGTGTTTTTATTAAGCTGTGCTTGAAAGATGACTAATTCTCTTTCTCATTTCTGTGCAGATGATCATCTGGTTGGAGAAGATGTTAGACAAAATAATTAGCATTTTCATCATATTTTTATTAGTGATAGGAACACTTCTTTTAGCCCTACTCCTGACTGCAAAGGTACAGTACAACAATTACTATCACCATTAATAAACTCTTTAACTGTTAGAATTTGTTGTATAGATAAGAAGCCAGCAGTTGCATGCATAGGAAATGTTACTTTGCTTATAAATCATTACAGCATTTAAAGTATTTATGATTTTCGTATTGCTGGTTTTGCCATGAATTTGCCTAATGTATTTTTATCATTAAAATTTTATTATCATAAAAATCCTCTGAGGTAAATGACAGATGAAAAATGGAGATACTGAGGGAAAAGTGGGTTCTTCTCGCAAAAGGAGAACTGTGGTCTGGTCCATGACTCCTAACGTAGATCCTGTTCACTTGATCAGAATTTGATTCCTTCCTGCATGTCTCATTGTTCTTTCTGCTGATTTACCATTAAGATATTTCTCATTAAGATATTTCCAGATCCTTCCAGCTTGCATTTCCTTTCCACCTTCTTAGTTTGGGCTGCTGTAACAGAATACCATACACCAAGTGCCTTAAACAACAAACATTTATTTCTCATAGTTCTGGAGGCTGAGAGCCCAGGTGAAAGTGCGAGCATGGTCAGCTTCTTGGTAAAGGCTCTGTTCCTGGTTTATAGGTGGCTGATTTCTCCTTGTATTCTCACATGATACGGAGAAAGAACATCTCTGTATTTCCTCCTTTAAGGACGCTAATCCCATCGTGTGTGACTGGTGGCTCAGTCAGTAAAGAATCTGCCTGCAGTGCAGGAGACCTGGGTTCTGTCCCTGGATTGGGAAGACCCGCTGGAGAAGGAAATGGCAACCCACTCCAATATTCTTGCCTGGAAAATGCTATTGACAGAGGACCCTGGTGGGCTGCAGCCCATGGGGTCACAAGAGTGGGACACGACTTAGCAACTAAACCACCACAACCAATCCCATCATGAGAGCTCCACCCTCATGACCTAATTACTTTCCAAACGCCCTGCCTCTTATAACTGTCAACATTGGATGCTAGGCTTTCAACACTGGATGTTAGTCCTTACTACCCCTCTTTCATCAAAGAAAATCATTCTCCAAAGTTCAGCTAAATTTTTTGTCTCTTACTGGCTTTTTGAAAAACTTTTGTAGTCTATCACAGTCTTTATTTTATTTGGACCCTACTGAACTCTGCACCCCAGATTTTTATATGTTGTTTTCCAGAAATTGTGAAGCTTACCCAATATCCTGGATGTGAACCATTTTCGTATAGTGCTGTAGAGATACGATAGTACCTATTAGCAATAGATAATCTAATATGCAGCAATTTACTAAAGGGTTGCACTGTTTGCTACTGTTTGACTTCCCACTGGGAAGTCCTGTTGTCAGTCACTCTTAGCCTCAGTACGCCCTGATCTTATCATTTGCTTCTAACAACCTGCTCTCTCTGTACCTGTTTCAGTTAAAATGCAGTTTTTACCTTTTCTTTGGATTTTAATCATGCATTGTCACTTATTGAGACTCTACAGACTTGAGAGGTCTGTCTTTGGCCTTCCCCTGTATGTTTTTCTAGTTCTTAGAGAGACCTTTCACCAGTATGTAATTCTTTTCCTTTTTCTTTTTCTCTTTTTCCTCTCCTATTCTACTTTCCCTTCTTTGTCCCTTTGTGTAGGGTCTTCTTGCCTGCTCATCTCAGCCGTTTCATCTTTTTCTTTGTTCATTGCGTGCTTCAGTGAGCTGTGGCTTCCCTGAGCTCTGATAACAATTATTACTGGACCATTTCTTTGTAGTTTAGCACTCATGCAAACTGAGCTTTTGAAGGAAACTCACCGGTTATCTAGTTCATTCTCCTAGCCAGTAAAAGCATTGTTCCTTAAAACACCACAACAGTATCCATTTGAATGTCTTAATAGATATCTCAAGTATAACATGTCAGAACTGAATTCCAGACCCTCCCATGCTTGTCTGTTCTTCTCATTTCAAGTAAGTGACAGCTTCATTCTGCTTGCTCAGGTGAAAAGCCTCAGGGTCATTCTTGACTAGTTTTTTTCTTTTATTAATAGATACATATCCAGTTTGTCAGAAAATCCTTTTTGCCTCCGTGTTCCTAGTATATTTTGGGATAATAGTAGGGTTGAGGATGTTAGGTAATTCCCTTCTACCTAAAGCAAGAATTAAATGGTATAAAAATTATTATAAACACCATAAGGGCATTGAAAAATGATCAGTTAGGCAATAATTTGAGGAGTGTTTGCTTGTGGAAAACTGCTACTGCATCTGGTAAAAGCATGTGGTTTGTGACTTTTTTACTTGGAATTACTTATCCTCATCTGCCTGGTTTGGGCAGAAAAACACCTACAGATTTTCTTATGAGTTGTGGTGGATTTGGTTTGGGACTGGCAACAGAGAAGCTGTGAATTAGAGAGGTTCTGGAAGCAAGAGAGGCATAGACGGGCTGAGATTAATAAGTCGCATTTTAGAATGGCATATGGGAGACCCTAAGGTGTCCTGTGAATGTTGAAAGCCTAGGGAGCTTTGCACATTTGTTGTACCTTTGATTACATTTCTCAAGTTTCATACATCTCAGGCTAAAAGGATGCAGCTTCCTAGTGTGCAGTGTCTGAGGATAACTTTATGCCAAAGTTATTGGCTGACTGTTTAGCTATTCAGGTTCAGGGGGAACCCTTGGGGTTTTCAAAAAATAAAAAACACTGAGCAGACTCATTAATGACAGGGAAGACAAACTTTTCAGTTATTACAGGTAAGTTGTTTGCTTACTGAAACAAAATGACAGCTCTCAGAGTTACAAAACAATCTAGAGTTGCCTTGTTATGCTATTCAGTGCAGGTCTCTTAAGTTAACTTAAACTAAAATATCTAATTACTTGACGCTTAAAGCATTGTTCCTAGAGTAGTATAAAAGATAAATGTTAAATAGAGTTTAATTTTTATTGATACTCTTTTCTTGTCCATAATACAGGTACATCAAGAGAGTGTACACATGATTGAAGTCACAAGCAATTTGATTAATGAAACTTTAGCAAATCATCCTGAGTGGGCAAAGTAAGAATGTAATTTTGACAAAAATAGAGATGGATGGCCTAGGTTCTCTGTCTGTTTTCATGAAATGATCTTCATTGGTAGTTACCTTGGAAGAGAGAATAGAGAAGAGTTTGCAAAACTTTGTTGAATGTTGTCATTTTTGCATAAGAATGACATGTAATGGGATGGAGGGGACCAGAGGGGAAAGTCTGAATATTGAATTGAGTCTCAGAGTTTACAACATGTCTTTGATTTACTGAACTTTCCCCTACCTTATGTTGTTTGCTGAAGAGATTATCCCCATTTTACAGATGAGGAAACAGGATCAGAGGTTAAGGGAATCAAGAAAATGCCCCCCATGGCAGAGTCAGCAGCATTCCCATACTGTATCATTTTTTGTGGCAGAGTTGGCAGACTACGTTTCAGAACCAAATCCAACCACCTATTCCTATAAAGATTTATTGGAACAGCCTACACCTGTTCATGTCAAGTTGTCTATGGCTATTTGGAGGCTGCAGAAAAAAGCAGACAGAACTGAGTAGTTGTGGTACAGATCATATGTCCCGAAAAGCCTAAAATATTTACGCCGTGGCCCTTAACAGAAAAAAAAAGTCTGCCAACGCCTGTAGGATCTCTTTGCCTGCTTGTTTAATTTGGCTTCTGTGAGAGGGTTTTTACGTCTTCGTGGAGAGTGTTCCTAGGATTATGCTGTTCACCTAATTGAACTTGATGACAAATTGTATGGCCTCCTCTTTTATTTTTTTTTAACTACCCCCAAGGTAGTCAGTAATTTAAGTTAGGAAATACTCTGCAAATTTTAGAATTGTAAATTGTAAATGATTGTTTAAAAAAGTAAGTTCCAGGGATTACTGGTGCAGTACACTATACCAGTTTTTCATTTTTTCTTTCTTTATTTTGAATTAGTTGGCTTCCTGAGGCTCAAGTTGTCCAAAGAGCCCTTAATTCTGCAGCCAACAACGTATATCAGTATGGACGAGAATGGATAACCCACAAGGTAAGGGAAGAGCCATTTTCACAACTTTCTTTGCAGGATCTTCATTGGTAGTGACTTCTTGCCTTGATAAAGCAAAAATGGAGATTCTGTTTATAATTTCTGTTATTGAAATAGGCTTAAACCTATAAATCAACAGGCAACATAGGACGAAATAAAACCATCTGGACAGTCCTATTGATAATTGCTGGTAGCCCGAACAATCCAAGAGGCTGGGCATTTGCTTCACGTTCAAAATAGATCTGATTCGTTGTTCGTACGTTAGGGCAGAATGATCTCTAAGCTTGGTTGATCAAATATGGCTTTTTGGAGAAAAAATTATTAACATCTATTAAATTTTATTATCTGCTGGTAACTGTACTTGACAGTTTCCAATTTGTTTCATTTAATTTTTCCAAGAAACCTATAGTAGTCTAAATTATTTTACCCCCTTTATAGACAGGGAAACAGACTTAAGTCAATTTACTTAAGTAAATTCCCAATGACCATGTAATAAATTGCAGAGCTTGCTTTCAGACTGAAGACTAATTCTAAATCCTTTGCTCTTTCTACTATGATATGCTAGAAGTGTGTGCCCGGAACTAATTTAAATGCTTTAATGTGGCACTTGAGATAAACTTGAAGGAATGGAATGATAGATCCTGGATGAATAGAGAGAAAGAAGAGTGTATTTTAAGAAGGGGTATTTATGTGATCCAAGATACAGAGATAGGAGTGTACTTGAGGAGGTGAGTTTGACTGAAGTTTTGTGACGGGGAAATGAAAGGCAGAGAAAAAGACACAGCTCTTGTAGCTAAGGATCAGACTCCATGATACAGATTTGGGACATCACTTTTTTCCCCTAGTTTTTCTTGTGGAAATGAAGGTAATTTGTAGTTTTAATGTATGAGTAATTAGGGTTATCTAGGGATTGCCAAAACTTGTTGCACTGAGATGTGTGCCAAAAAATTCCGTTTAAAATTCAAATTCAGAATCTAAAAACCAAAAGGTATCTTGGAAATTACACTGTGTATACATGCCTACTCAGTTGCTCAATTGTTTCTGATTCTTTGTGACCCCATGGACCATGGCCTGTCAGGCTTCTCTGTCTGTGGAATTTTCTAGGCAAGAATACTGGAGTGGGTTACCATTTCTTCCTCCAGGGGATCTTCCCGACCCAGGGATCAAGGGCGCATCTCTTGCATCTCCTGCACTGGCAAATGGATTCTTTACCACTGTGCCACCTCTTGGAAATCACACTATACATTCAGTAATCTGCTAACCTAAGGATAGAATCGTGGTCAAGTTAAAAGTTAGGAGAAAGATGTGCTACTGGTTTTCCTGGGTCCATACCAGATAGCCAAATCCACTGTCCCATGGAAGTTTTAAAGAAAATATTGAATAAACGAAAGATAAGTACAGTTGACCTTGGACAATGTGGTGGTTAGAGGTGCTGACCCTCGCTGTAGTTGAAAAGTCCCTGACTTTACGGTTAGCTCTCATTTACCTGGTTTTGCATTCTTAGATTCAACCAACCGCAGATCTTGTGCCACTGTAATACATATTTAGTGAGAAACATTCACATGTAAGTGGGCCTGCACTGTTCAAGCCAGCGTTGGTCAGGGGCCCACTGTGCGTGGATACACATCTCAGAACTATCATGGAAGGGAGACCGAACATTGCAGAGGACTGTTAGATGCTTAGATATATGTTTGCCGGACTTATTCTGTGGATAACGTAGCGTTTAATTCTTGAATTATCTGTTCAGGAGAAACTTTTATTCTGGAATACTTACCTATTTGGGAAAATAATAAAGGGAATTTGGATAGCTGGAGGAATGTGCCTTAGATTTTAAAGTAAATTTTTAATTACTTGGAGGGAAAAATATGTTTGAAACCTTATACTTGAGAGTCTTTAAAATGGAAGACCGCAGAAGAGACATGATTTTCTACGAAAAGTTGTAAAATATTTGTGATCCTGACTTAGAAGGCACAGGGATAATATCTAAGAACAACCTTTGAATTGAATGGATAAATAAAATGTGGTTTATCTGTATAATGGAATATTATTTAACCATAAAAAGGAAGTACTGGTATATTTTATAACATGGATGAACCTTGAAAACATTGTACCAAGTCAAAGAAGCTGTCATAGAAGCCCACACAAGTATGACTCCATTTATATAAACTGTGTGAAAGAGGCTTATCTACAGAAGCAGAGCAGAGTAGTGGTTTTCAAGGGTAGGGGGATTGGGAAGAAATGGAAGAGTGATTGCTGATGAGTATGGAGTTAACTTCTGGGGGCTTAAGAATGTTCCAAAATTGATTGTGGTAATGCTTGCATAACTGTGAATGCAAAAAAACTGTTGAGTCATACACCTAAATGGGTGAATTGTAAGGTGTGTGAGTTACATCTCAATAAATTTTTTTTTTTTAAGAGTCATTGACATTGCAGAGGTAGCTCAGATCTTATCCAGCCAAGAGTCATATAAGAATTGAATCCTAAGAACTACAGTGTAGAAAGGGCCAAAACTAGGTGGGGATGGAATGCCACACTCAGGAAAGAAAAAAAGTTTTTTAGAGCCTAGGTTTAGGTATGAACAGAGAAGGTTACTTTCTATCTGCTTCCAGCCTACTTTGTCAGCTGTATCTCCTGTGTCCTCTGTTCATTGTTATGGTTCTAATCAGACCCCCTAGTTTGCTCTTTCCTCAGCGTTCAGTGATCTCATTTTAACTTGATTACTTTCTTCAAGACCCTGTCTCCAAATACAGTCACATTCTGGGGTCCTGGGGGGTTAGGACTTTACACAAGAATTTGCGGTGGAGGACACCATTAAGCCTGTATTGTGGCCTAAGGGGAGAGTATAGCTTGAGGAGGACCAGATTTCCTGCACACTTAGGCTTTTGAAGGCCAGGGAAGTGAGCCAGCAGAGAAGATGGAGGAGGAGGAGCCCTGTGTTACACCCTGTGTGTCAGTAAGGCCTACAGAAGAAAATGTTTCAAGAAAGACTTGGTTGGTTGTATCAGATGCTGCCAAGATTTCAAGCAAGGTTGGAACAGACATTTGCCTTCTGACTTACTCCTATTTTTGTAGATTAGGCTGTTTGCCTTGAGTTGCACAGTCCTCAGATGGCACTCTGACTGCGCTTAGCGCGGAATTATGTTTCATACACAAAGCGCGTCTCATACCACCAGCGGTATGTGTGCTTCGGTGATTTTTTGTAGCAGCAGTGATGTGCCCGTTCAACTCCCTTCTCTCGCCCAGTCTTCCTTGTGACTTTTGATAATATAGTGTTGCAGTCTGGTAATTGGGGTCTGTAGCATGGGGAAGGCAATGGCACCCCACCCCAGTACTCTTGCCTGGAAATCCAATGGACGGAGTAGCCTGGTGGGCTGCAGTCCATGGGGTCGCTAACAGTCGGACAGACTGAGCGACTTCACTTTCACTTTTCTCTTTCATGCATTGGAGAAGGGAATGGCAACCCACTCCAGTATTCTTGCCTGGAGAATCCCAGGGATGGGGGAGCCTGGTGGGCTGCCGTCTATGGGGTCACACAGAGTCAGACACGACTGAAGTGACTTAGCAGCAGCAGCAGTATTCTGCTATGATTGATAGCACCACAATTTGAAGAGTGTTTTATAACATGCTGCAAAATTTTGCTGAACTCTTTTGAGTTAGGCTTCCCAGGGGGCTCAGTGGTAAAGAATCTGCTTGCCAGTGCAGGAGATGGCACGTTCGATCCTTGGGTCAAGAAGATCCCCCCGGAGAAGGAAATGGCTACCCATTCCGATATTCTTGCCTGGGAAATCCTATGGACAGAGCAGCCTCACGGGCTACCATCCATGGGGTCGCAAAAGAGTCAGACATGACTTATCGACTAAACAGCAGCAACTCCTTTTAGTTAATAGTTGTGGTATTTTAGTTATTCACCGTTGTGCTGGGAGGGAGAGCTAAAGGAGATGTCAGTTTGAAATAGTGCTTTATTGCAGTAAAGGCCACTGTGCAAGCAGCCAGAACTGGAGGCTGTCTGTGACCATTTTAGGCCTCTTCTGGTAAAAGGAGATCCCAGAGACTGACAGAATGGGTCATAGGACTGTGAGAATCTTATGATCGTAATATATGAAAAACAGTTAAAGTCAGTAGAGGACTTCGTTAGTGGTCTGGGTTAAAAATCTGCCTGCCAAGGCAGGGCACACGGGTTCCATC
Organism: Oreotragus oreotragus; assembly: GCA_006410675.1. Taxonomy (NCBI): domain Eukaryota; kingdom Metazoa; phylum Chordata; class Mammalia; order Artiodactyla; family Bovidae; genus Oreotragus; species Oreotragus oreotragus. The sequence goes on along the minus strand of SJYX01016707.1, from coordinate 459,177 downwards.
CCTGATCAGGGAGGATTCCACCTCTGTGGGCAGCTAAGCCCGTGGGCAGCTAAGCCCATGCGCCGCAGCTACTGTAGCCTGCACGCCTGGCGCCAGTGCTCTGGAGCAAGAGAAGCCCGCACACCACAGCTAGAGAGTGACCCCTGCTCGCCGCAACCGTGAAGACCCAGCACGGCCAGAAACATTATGGATGAATAAATAAGTAGAACTTGTAAAAAAGACTAAATCCCCATGATTGTAAAATAGGTAGGGAGAGTTAGACTAGGGGTAATGGTGGTTTTTAATTATTGTGGATAATTTGCTCTGCTAGGTGTTCTTTGTTCATAGGTTATATATGCTACAGATGAAAGACTATTAGACAACTTTTGATCCTAACTCTGCTGCTTTTAATCCCAACTCTTAGCTTCATGACCTTGGGCCTATCATAGATTCTTTCTGTTTTCTCATTTTAAAAGAATAAAGGGTTAACCAAACCTTTTTCTGTCTAACTTTGTTGAGATTGTTGCAAAGGTCACAGAATGTAGGTGAGAGCCATTTGTAAACTAAAATACTATGCAAAGATGAATGGCTTTTGTATTCACTAATTTGTCTTTGGTTTATGAATAAATCAAGTGTAAGGGAAAACACTGAGCAGGTATATTTGTATCAAATATGTCAAAAAAACTGGTCCAGGTAATCTATAAGATCAGCATTAAATAGTTAAAAGGTATGATTAGGTCACACGAAAGGAAATACACATTGAAAACCAACATGGAAAATGGTCCCTCTCATCACTGAAGAAAAATAAAAACAATTATTACCATTTCACACCTATTATCTAGTAATTTAATAATTTATCAGTTCATAAGGTTTGGGAAAAATTGGTTCTTTCATACAACGTTGGAAAGTATTAATTGGTATAGTCCTTATAGAAGTCAGTTTAGCAGTGTTTCACCAGAGTCATTAAAATGCTTATTTCCTTTGATTCCTGTATGTTTATCTTAATGTTAGTAATAAGAAAGTTGCATAAGGATATTTATTGCAGTGTTACTTGTGACATTATAAGTTGGGAACCATCTCTATGTCCTATGATTGATTAAATAATAATAGAAAAACTTAGCTAATATGAAACCATTAAAAATAAAGGTTAGTGTTGAAGAATAAAAATGAAATACTTCTGATGCAAAAGAAAACATAGAATTCTAAACTGTATCTGTGTAAGCAGGCAGAAAGTTGCAGAGGGAAAAATGGCAGCAGTTATATTAAGTGGGGCAACAAATCATTGTCTTTTTAAAAGCATCTTTAAGATTACCATATGGTTTTAATAACACATAAAATGTGGGATGAGATATTATAAGGAACAGCTTTCTCCAAGTTATCTTGTCTTAGTATTTTTGATTTCCCAAACCCTGAAGCCAGTCTTAATTGGTCATAAATCTGAGTCCCGACATCTCTGGCTCAGACAGTAAGGAATCTGCCTGCAGTGCAGAAGACCCGAGTTCAGTCCCTGGGTTGGGAAGATCCCTAGAGAAGGAAGTTGTATGGTAATTCTAATGCTAGTGGTAAGTGTAACATGATACTTCCATATAATGGATGAGCACCGGGGTCACTTGGAAAAGATTTTTCTCTGGGCAGATGAGATCAGAAAAGTCAGTAAGCATGGCTTTGTTCTCTTAAGACCTAAAGAAGTTTTCTTAGAGACCTAAGAACAAAGGAAATAATAAAGAAGCAAAAAAGACGGGAGAGAAGAGTATTTACTGGAAATACTGAGTAGAGTTTAAGGAGAGAACAGCGTGGTTGGAGGCAGTTAAATAGTCTGGGACATTTTAGTTTGATTTGGAACAAATGTAAAGACCAGCATGTATTAATTTTACTGGATTGTTGCCTGAAACACTAACTCAGATTAAATCTGTATTCCTTCCAGCTTCATAAAATTCTCGGAGATAAAGTGAATAATACGGCCGTAATTGAAAAACAAGTACTAGAACTTTGGGATAGGCTGTATCATTCTTGGTTTGTAAAGGTAAGTTATTTTAGCCAAGGATTTCAGTTGTAAACCAATAGTGTCCTTTTACGGACTCATTGACTAGGTTGGATTGCGTTAACACGGAGGTTTCATTTCTTGACATTTTTAAGCTGCAGGGTCTTGAACCTCAGGTCATTAAAAGTCAGCTTGAACTGATGATTAACCTCATGGCAGAACCATCAGTTTCTCTGTTATCGGTGTTCTATCTACTTTTCATTATACTCAACAGTGTCTCATCCTCTTAACCAGATCTGTGCAGTAGAAGTGTGATGCAAGCCGTATATATAATGTTAACTTTCTAGTGGCGGCATTAAAAAAAAGAGAGAAAAAAAAAACTAGGGTGGATGAGATTCATTTTAATAATGTGTTTTACTTAACACAGTATACCCATTGTATGTCATTTCCATATGGAATGAATGAAAAAGTAATGAGATTTTATATTTTATATATAACATATACATATAAAACCTTTTCCATTCTGAGTGTTAGAGGTCTGGTTTATCTTTTACACTAAGAGCATATTTGGGTACTCAGTAGCCACAAGTGGGTAGTGGCTACTGTTTGGGACAGTACAGCTCTGGACATTAAGAACTTTTTCTTTGAGGAAGTGAAAATAGATCCAAAAGTTTAGAGATGATTATTTTATTTATTTATTTGATTATTTTATTTTAAATAAACCTTTAGTGCTACTTGTACTGATGTGTATCATTTTTTTTTTTGCATCAATTCTTCTGCACTCAGCTTTCTTTATGGTCCAACTCTCACATCCATACATGACCACTGGAAAAGCCATAGCTTTGACTACATGGACCTTTGTTGGCTCTTGCCTAGGAGAAGTTGAAGGAATGGTGATGGGTTTTGTGGGTTTTTCAATAACTGAGAGTTAAAACTCACTGGGAGCACCTCCTGGTGGTCCAGTGGTTAAGACTCTGAGCTCCCAGTGCCGGGAGCCCGGGTTTGAGCCCTTGTCAGAGACCTAGATCCCACATGCCACAACTAAGAGTTTGCCTGGCGCAACTGAAGATCCCACAAGCTACAGCTAAGATCCGGTGGAGCCAGATAAATAAATAGATATTAAAACCAAACAGAACCTAACTGGGGAATCTCTGGGTAGATAGCTGCTGAAGAGCCAGTTACAAAGGTTGTATCTTGTTTCTTCTGCTAATTCTGGAGCTTCTGCTTACACACAAACAGCTTTTACTGTCCCTCACCCACTCTGAGCTTCCTGAATGGTCCAGGGAGGTCGGGTCAGTGTTTTAAAAGCATAGGTTTGTAAGTGGCTAAGTGCATTGCTTTCTTTACCTCTTTTATTAGGACCTAATGATTTCCTTGCTAATGAAGATTGGCATCCCTGGGCTTTTTGGAAAAGTGCAAAAATGGAAACACATGCAAAATGTTAAGAAGCTACTTCTATTTCTAAATTTTAACCTTACTAGTCGCTTTGTTTATTCATCACCCTTCCACATCTGTTACTCCTGCGTATCTGCTAATGTAATTCTTTTCCCGATAGACAAGTGAGATTTCTCCTCTGCACCCTTCTCTTTCATATTCTGTTTTTCCCTCTTTTATTGAGATATGATTAATACATACCATTATATTTAATATTGCTTTTTAGCTATACTTTTTCATATTTTATTTCTCTCTGCTCTCTTCAGCTTGTTTGGAAGAGTAGTAAAGTAGATGAGGAAAGGAGGGAAAAAGCAAAAATGGGAGACTAAAAGAAAGGTTAGAGGGGAGAAAAGGGGGGGAAAATAAGATGAAGGTATATGCTATGTTCATGTTCAGTTGAATATACTGACGAGTAAAGTGTGTTCATGAACATGCTTAGGAGGGATGCATTTAAGCTAGGCTGAGACACAGTAGCTAGAATATAAACAGAAAAATATATTTCGGGTCTTTTTGATGGAGTTCTTTGTTAATTTCTGATATAATACGAAGTTTTTCACCTCTGTGTATTTACTAAACTGCTCAAGTGGACCTGAAATAAAGTAGGCTATATTTATATGTCTTCTTGTCTTCAGGTTAAGACGGGGATTTCATATCTGAACTGTTTTGTTCCACAGAATGTATCGCACTCTGGAAGGCACAGAGGGCACAAGCTGCACATAAGTCGTCAGAATAGCTGGCTGGGCGACATTCTCGACTGGCAGGATATCGCTTCCTTTGTCCACGAGAACATTGAGACATTTCTTTCGGTAAGAAATAATATTTTTAAATTAAATTAGACTTAGGGAAAAACAGACTCTAATTCCCAGGTTTTTTTCATGCACGTAAATGTCTTTCATCACCCTGTTTTTAATGCCATGAGATTTTGCAGTTTTGAGAATTCTAAATGCACCAGAAAGATGTCCCAAAGCCATAGGCCTCAAGTGTAGCTCCCCTGATCCCTCCTCCATGGTTGAAGAGTAACCAAGAGATGCTGACTCGGGAAGCACGCACAATGCTGTGGCTCCCGGGTTCTGAGAATGGTGTCCTCATCCCCTAGACTGATCAGAGTGCCCCTAGTTGAACCACTGGCAAGGGAGCCGCCTTTGGTTGCTAAAGTCTTTTGGCAGATAGAAATATGGTTCCGGTTACAATAGGGAGACTGGATGCTTAAAGGCTTAGATTTCTGTCATCCCTCCTGTCCTTCCTTCATGCGCCATCCGCCTCTGCCTTGCTTTCCAGAAGATCGGAGGCAGCAAGGAACAGTTTGCAGTGTTGCTGAGTTTCACTCCATAGCGTTCTTTGTGAGGTCTCTCAGCCTGTGGCTTTTCACAGAGATGAGAAATCCTCTCCTGTGAATAAACTTGTAACTCTTATCATGTTAATAAAAATGGAGGTTTGGGACTTCCCTGGTGGTCCAGTGGTTGTGAAAAGCCCTTCCAGTGCAGAGGGTGCAGCTTCGTTTCCTAGTTGAGGAGCTAGGACCCCACATGCCTTGGTACCAGAAAAGCAAACCAAAATGGAAGCAGTGTTGTGGCAAATTCAATAAAGAGTTAAAAAAAAAATGGTCCACATCAAAAACAAATCTTTAAAAAAATAAAAATTTTTAAAAAGTGGAGGTTTGCTGTGCTAGATGTTTTTAAGTTTTAGTTTTTATCAGAACAAGAGATGACCATAGCTGAAAAGTCGAAGATGCTTTAAGGCGTTAAATAATGAATAGCGTTGCCCCTGCTCTGTGCTTCCCCCTTCAGTCTCATTCTCCAGAGCTCTGCATTCTTTTAACTTTCTCTCTGTATTTACCTCTAAATTTCTAAAATAATATTTATGCTGATCTTCCTTGGTTTCACAGTGTTATCTTCGGCTTCTGACATGGAAGATGAAGATACAAGTCTCTCAGTGCCTCCTTACTGCTCCCCTGGGGTTTTCTTACGACTCTGTTGGGCCCGTTCCTGCACTCACATTTTCCCGTCCTCCGAATCGCCTAATATAGCTGTGATAGGTTGAAGTTAAATCTAGAAATTCATGTCCTTCAGTTCTAAGAATGTTGCTTTTGATAATCCCTTCCCTCTGTTTTCTCTAGTCCAGTGGCTCTCAAACTTTTTGGTCTGAGAGCTCCAAAGAGCTTTTGCTGATGTGACTTCTATTGGTATTTATTGTATTAGCAGTTAAAACCGAGAACTTTAAAAATATTTAACAGCTCACTAAAATATAATGTTACTTGTTGACATAAAGAACATGCTTTTTGTGTTTGAAAAATAACCATTTTCCAAAACAAAATAGTGATTTAGTGATAAGAGTGGCTTTCATTACATTTTTGTAAACCTATTTAATGTCTGGATTCTCATACTTGTTCCTGTACTCAAGTCTGTTGGAATATGTTGTTTTGGTTGAAGTATGTGAGGAAAATCCAGCCTCACACAGATATGTAGTTGGAAAAGAGAGGGAAGTCTGTTAATAACCTTTTCAGATCATTGTGACAATTCTTTGATACTACTCTGAAACTCAACAGATGGTATTTCTTTAAGGTTAGTTGCAGTGTGGAATTTGAAAGTATTATCAGTGAACTTTTTCTACTCTCTTATATTAGGGTCCATGGATCTGTCTTGGCTAGGAATGGATCTTTCACCCTTACATGATTTTGTAATGTGCACTGGTCATTTGGAATTAATGTTCACTAATTTCTAAATCTTGACATATTTTATTATACAGTATTAAAAAAAATCGTGTTCTTTAACATCACCACCTATCTCATCAGAAAAAATTTTAAGAAATGTCGAGGTCAGCCCTTGATTCAGTTTTTAGTTTTATAATACCCAACATCTATTTCTTATTTTCTGAACCTTTCTTCTTAATCCCTTTGAGTACATAGAAAAGTTACTGGATTGTGGCTGGCAACTACCAGTCTACAGTTAATGTATTCCGTTAATTTCTTAAGAATTACCACAGCGTATTTCCTATCAGTATGACCCAGAATCTTTTTTTTTTAAATTTGTAATAAAAATTCCAAAAGACTGAATTCCCCAAAAGAATGCTTGTCAAAATCACAAGTAAGGGCATTGTTGGTTTGTTTCTTAGAATCAGTGGCATTATTCATTCATTCTTTATCCTACAAGGTCAAACAGTCAGTCATGCATATTTCTGTAGGCATCATGAAGCATTTGCAAGATTTTATGTAAGGAGTTATTGTAAATGAAACGAGCCTTCCAAACTCCTCTCATGAAGGCTGTGCTGAGGTTTGCAAGAAACACCGAGGACAACAAAATATGCCTTTTGTAAGTTGTACGTTTGAGGCAGGAAAGGAATGGATAGGCCTTTCATAGAACAGATGGTATAACTTGGACATATGACAGAAAACAGAATTTCTCTTTTGGAAAGGGCACCAAAATAAAACAGATATTAGGAGTTCTGGTGCCCAGCTCTGGTTCCACTTATTAGCTTCAGGCCCTTGGGCAAGTTTTTTAAAATCCCTGAGCTTCAGTTTGTATATCTGTAAAACAAAGATGATATCATCTCCATTGCTTCCCTCACTACCTTGCTGTGAGGTTTAGGGAAGCATTTTGAAAGCTATAATGGAAGGTGTTTTTCTGATCATCTTGCCTCCATGTTTTTCATTAAAAGAGGGTAGTCTTCTCAGTCTGATTTAGGTATTGACCATCCAGTGATGTCCATGTGTTCAGTAATCTCTCGTGTTGTTGGAAAGAGAGTGTTTGCTATGAGCAATGTGTTCCCTTGGCAGTACTCTGTGAGCCTTTGTCCTGCTTCATTCTGTACTCTAAGGCCAAACTTGCCTGTTACTCCAGGTATCTCTTGACTTCCTACTTTTGCATTCCAGTCCTCTGTGATGAAAAGGACATCTTTTTTTTTTCATGTTAATTCTAGGAGGTCTTATAGATCTTCATTGAACCGTTCAGCTTCAGCTTCTTCAGCATTAGTGGTTGGGGCATAGACTTGGATTACTGTGATATGGAATGGTTTGCCTTGGAAATGAACAGAGATCATTCTTTCATTTTTGAGACTGCACTCAGACACTGCATTTTGGACTCTTTTGTTGACTATGAGGGCTACTGCATTTCTTCTAAGGGATTCTTGCCCACAGTAGTAGATATAGTAGTCCTCTTGGGGATAATAATAGAACAGACGTTATCAAGTAGGACTTTAAATTCATGAAGAGATAGGAAATGAAAACACGTAGGCGTGCTATAAATATTATACATCTTCTTTCAGTAATATTTAACATGTGTTAATATCTGGTTCTAGTGAATTTGCTGGTGGGTCAAATGAACTCAGTAGCTCTTGGTATAAGGTCATGTCTATCTGAGGAAAGATTTTCGGTTGCAGAGCTCTGGCCCCATCTGTTCATTTTGTTTTTGTGACTTCAGTTCGTTTCTGTTATTGTGACATTAGTGAAGTCATCGAAGTGATGTTTTTATGTTTTTCGATTGTTCTAAGTTGGAGATGGCAAGGTGGTAGGGGAGGTGACTAATAAGGCAAATATTAGGATTTCATGGCCTGCACTTGTGAAGCTACATCCAATCACAGGTTACATTCTGGCATGTTCTCCTGTAGGTATTTTTTTCTCTGTGCCATGTCCACATAGTTATAATCATGCTGTGTATAAACTTTCTCTGTCTGGTTTTTTAAACAGCAGAGGTTTTTTAAACATATATATTTTAAAATATATCATCAAATATATTTCTGCGTTATAGCAGGGATGTTTTAATGGCGGCCTACTGTTTGCAGTAGGTTCACCATGATTTACCTAACCATTTTCCTTACTGAGTGTCGTTCGAATGTTTGCAGATCTTAGAGTCTCTGTGGGTCGTCATGAGCCGGAATGTGAGTCTGCTCTTCTCCACCGTCACCACGCTCCTGACCATCCTTTTCTACAGCGGGACTGCCCTCCTCAACTTTGTCCTGTCGCTGGTATGTCCACATAGCCAAGCACATGTCGCACGCCTTCCACAACAAAGCATATTCTTGGTTCCGCTTGTGTTTCCTTCCTGTAGTTTCCAAATGTGGTATTTTAGGAGATACTGTGCTTTGTTTTGCAGATAATTTTCCTGACCACACTATTTTATCTGTTAAGTTCCAGTGATGAGTACTACAAGCCAGTGAAGTGGGTGATAAGCCTGACACCACTATCTCAGCCAGGTCCTTCTTCTAATATTATTGGCCAGTCTGTGGAAGAAGCTATCAGGTAGGGATAAGATTTATGCTGTTCTTCCTTCAGAAACCGCTCTCCACGAGAGGCCTGTTTTTCTGTCTTGAGCCTTCCTAGCAGCATCCAGTGCTAAACGACTGAGGGATACATGCATTTTCAAATTTTTAAAATCTCCTTTGTGAGGATAATGTAAAACATTTTCAGTGTCCTGCTCTCAAGTCTGTGATGTGCAAAGATCCAGTGGCCTGTCCCCATCAGCTTTCCATCCACAGGCTCTTAGTCCAGCTCCTAATCATCACGTGGTTTATTCAGGTGAACCCCTCCTGTCCCACACGTACACCTCACCTTCTCCTAGAAGCCTCCTCGTACTCTCAGGAATTCTGACTTTGCTCATGAAGCAGAGTAGATGGCCTTCCTGTTTCTTCCTATTGCCCTCTGCAGCCAGGCTAAACCCTCTGCAGGGGGTACTTTGGATCCTAGGAATGAGAAATTTGGAGTTATCTCCAAATCATAGGCTCTGTGTGTATCATAGGTTCTGACCAGAAACTTCCATCATGTCATCTGATATCCATGTATCACAGGCTTGACTTTTGAATGAGCTGATTCTTCAACTTTTATTCTTCAGATTGTCTTTCCAAGTCACTGACTCCCTTTTCCTTTTCATCATATCAGGTAGGGAAAGGCCTTTTGCAGCCTTGTTTCAGCTCCTTCCCCAGCCTTTGTCCCTCATTGTTCTTAACTTATTAATAAGACTCTATTTCATTTTGACTTCTGTTGAATAGCTACTCAAATTAAGTCCTCGGGTTATCCATGAGAGCTTCTTTTTTTAATAAGTTGTTAGGTGTCTAAAGCTTCTCTGAATAGTGAATCTTTGGCTGGTATTTCTGTTTCCACATACTTTTAAGAAAATGGTAGTTGCTCGAAACTGGTCTTCCACAGAAATCTTGATTTGACCTGATAATTTTGTCTGACTGATTTTGGCTTTTTTTTTTTTTTTCCTCCACTGTGTTCATGTAACAGCTGATGAGGATACCACTTTAATCTTTGAAAAATCCTTGGTTACATTCAAATAGCATGCATGCACCTAAACTGTATTTTTCTCTGGAAACTTTGCTAGGTTTTTTCTGGAAACTTTGCTAGATTTTTTCCCCCTTTTCCCTCCTAGACTTTATTGGACAGTTGTTGTTTTTGTCACTAAGTTGTGTCTGACTCTTTTGCGACCCCATGATCTGTAGCCCACCAGGCTGCAATGTCCATGGGGTTTCCCGGGAAGAATAGTGGGATGGGTTGCCATTTCCTCCTCTAGGGGATCTTCCTGACCCAGGGATCAAACCCAGGTCTCCTGCATTGGCAGGCGGTTTCTTGATCACTGAGCCACCTGGGAAGCCGTAATTGGACAGTAAGTGGGATTAAAAACAAGAAAGCTCGTATCCCCTTTGGTGCTCTCAGGTATCCACCTGGAGCCATCCATGTAATTATTCCAAGTTTGGGACTATACTGTCTACTGTAACACCTTTCAAGGTGAAGTTGTCTTAAGGAAAGATACTTTTTGGTTTCAGCAACCCTTCTAAGCCTATTTGACCTTCGGTTATCATCTTTATTAATCTAGCAATAGATTAACTTTAGTTTATCTAAGGGACATCTGTCTGACTCAGATAAGTTTATGCAAATATTCTTACCAAAAAGGAAAAATAACTTTCTGTCTTCCCAGTAGGGTAAAGTTATGGAATCAACCATATCAAGGCTGTCAGAATCCTCTAAGCGATGTTACTTAAGCCAAGTCTTACAGAAAATTAACTAGCTTGTCTATAAAGAAATTAAAGAAAGATTCTACATTTTCCTGATGTAACCTTTATTAGCATAGCTGACCATCCTCTGAATATCTGTCACTGAGTCATTTTTTTCCATACAAGATAATGCCATCTCCTTTGTTTTAAACATTACTCTTTAATGTCGTGGTTTCTTGGACTTGGTAAGCAAAGCTGTGATTTGCACCCATATCCAGCTGATGGAGATCACACATTCTTCTGGTATACCATGATGCTTTCCTCCAGGAGGAAGTGGTTGTGTCAAAAGTGATGAGTTAAATTTGTGGTACTGTTAACATTATTCAGCTGGACACATGAAGCCAGCAGCTAAAAATTCAGGTCTTTGCAGAGAAAGACAAATACCATATGATCTCAGAATCTAAAAAAAAAGGATGCGAACGAACTTATTTACAGAACAAATAAACTCACGGGCATAGAAAACAAAGTTACGATTACCAAGGGGATGTGGAGAAGGTCCAGTTAGGAGTTTGGAATTGAAATGTACACACTGCCATATATAACAGATAACTAGGACCTGCTGTATATCACAGGATACTCAATATCTTGTAATAAGAATAATGGAAGAGAGTGTAAATATGTATTTATATGTATGTGTAAGTGAATCACTTTACACCTGAAACAAACAGAACATTGTAAGTTGACTGTATTTCAGTGAAAATTTTTTTAAAAATTGAGGTCTTTGGTTCAGGAAGGAATTTGAGGTTAGAGAGCGTGTAGTCATCTACAGCGATATGAGGAAATATATATCTCTTTACAGGTTAGATTTGCTTTGTCTTCTTGGGATCGTACACATTAATTACGTGCTGTAACAGTAGCCCATGTCTTGGTTCTAATGTGTACTCATACAAAAACCATTCATTTTATTTTTAATATGGAAAAAATTTTAACAACCCTCAGGAGCAGTACAACAGTCCTAATTGTTCTCAAAATTGATAGATTTCTGTGAGTCTGAAAAATATGGTGCAGACAAGATAACTTGTTACAGGCTGGGCCATTTTTCTAAGCACAACTCTAAAGTTACATAAATTACTTCAGGATGATTTTTAGCAGTCCGAGTGCTTTTTACTTCTTTACGGGGTCAAATTGAAGACTTAAAATATGCAGTTTTACATAGCTGTCTCTAAAACAGTTTCTCACGTATGTAGGATAACAATGAGCTCTAGTTCCACAAACTGTCAGTTTTTTTCTTCTTAGGGATTATATTCAAGATGGAATATGTTTCTTCAAGGAGACAGATTTTAAGAGGGAAAACTATTATTACAATGTCCTTAGCTATAGTTTTGTCTGTAAATTATCAGTTATATCAGATTTTATAAGCACCAATCATTAGTCATCATCATCGTTACAGTTAAGTGAGTTATTAGACTCATTTCACGTTATTCATTAATAAGTTAAAAAGTGGAATTGAAATTGGGAGTGAAGTGCATGTCCAGACAGTGAAAGTGTCTTTGTTCTTCAAGCTTTGCCTTCTGAAATATGTGGCTATTTGATATAAATACCGTCCCATTGAATTTCTGAACCTTTGTTATTTTTGTCCATTCTGGATAAGTATTCCTCTATACTGGCTACATTTGTGGTTGGGTTTACATTTCATGAATTTTTGAGTTAGTGGCATGTATCCTTTACCCTCAAACCATGTTCCTCCCCTTAGAGCATGTTGTGCCCTGAATGTTTGCATCACACCCTTCTTCCCCGATGCTCCATTCTGCTTGCTCTGGTGGAGATATTGCACATTACTAAGTTGCATGTTGTCACGGCCTCAGTGCAATTTAGTGTGTGTGATATTTTCACATGAGTGCATGCACACGGGTATGGCTCTTGCTTGTGGGATTACAGCTTTTCAGGGCTGGTGGGTGGGGGGTACTGGAAAAACCATAGCCTTGACTAGATGGACCTTTGTTGGAAAAGTAATGTCTCTGCTTTTTAATATGGATTCATAAATGTCCTGTGGACTATAGGGATGATGGGCAAGTAAGCCGTGACCACTGGGTGTACTGAGTGCATGATGAGTGTGCGGAGTGGACTATGGAAGCAACAACAAGGGGGATATAATTCCTAAGAGTAGTCGGTGTAGTCTTCTTAGAAGATGATACTGGATCTGAGGCTGGGAGGAAGGGAAATTATCCCAGTGAAGTAGTAGGAGAATCATTTGAGAAAGTAGACAATGTATATTAAGAAGCTGAGGCAAGAGCATGACGTACGTAGGAAATGTAAGTAGTTCCACAAGGCTGAAGTGAGACAAGTGGGAACAGTCCCAGGTCAGAGCTGCTGGGGTCCTTGAGGGTTAGGAGTGAGGAGGAAGCTTTCCTTGGGTAATGTGTATTAGCTAGGGCAGAGATTCGGAATTGCCACTGAAAGGAACCGAAGTTGTAGCAAGGAAGAAAGCAAATATCAAATCTGAAAGTCTCCGTGAGGACAGATAGAGAAGTGTGAGCAGTGAAGTTTAGTGGCCTAGAGAATCTGAGGAACAACAGACGAGCGTGTGAGGTGCGGTGGAGCCAGTGGGTTGGTCTATGAATGGAGTGTGTCCACGGTACCCAACTGTGCCGAGAGGTCAACGGCATATCACAGAGTTCAGCTTACCCGGAGGGGGCTCCAGTCTGAATGCCTTCAAGAGTGGTCAGGCTGCCTGTGTCAAGATGGAACTCTGTGGTGTGTGAAAATAAAAGGAGTGAAATGTGGAGAGCTGGGGTCAGGCCTGTCCAGCTGGCTGTCTTGCTGCGAGACTTCCTTGGCACCTGGCTCTGTGGATGCTGTCAGGCTGCCACCCAAACCTTTCCCTGTTGTGCAGGGCTGAGGTTAGTGATGTATGCCTGCTTCTGCATGGGGCCTTAGGAATGGAAAACTGAGAATTTCTTGGTGATTTTCAGTATGCCCAGCAGCAGTACTTAGAGCATGCTGCATCTGCTTAGCCTTGGAAGCTACCTGCCCGAGTGAGGCCTGCTCACAGCTGCTCTAGGCTGCAGTGACCTACATAATCAGCTTGGAGGCTGACTTCAGCCAAGACGCGTCAGCTCCCAGACATAGTTGCTGACTTTGGCACCCCAGCACAGGGCCACAGGACCAGAAGCTCTGTCTATGATAGAATCTTCTGTATAGTGACATTAGAGGCGTTTGCTTCTACTTTGTACACGTTCTCTGGAGTGGTATGGTCAAGAGATGGGCAAACTAAACTCTTAGCGTCAGGAGTGCCTGTGCCATAAGTGGACCCCAGGGAAGTGTTGCTCCCTTTTTCAGGATGAAGAATCACAGAGGCTTACCTAAGTAAAGTTTCTTCCTCACCCCCAACCCTCCAAGATAGACTCCAGTTTGGGGTTTAAACTGTAAACCTCACAAATAGCGGGAACTTCTTTAGCTCCTTGAAGGGCTTGCCATGAGGCTATCTTGGGTGGTGTAATTCAAGACTGAGGGCTGGGGGTACAAAGGACAATCCCTAGAAAGCAGAAGTGTTAGAATCTTGAAGACATACTTTGGCAAGCTGGCCAAAAGGGTGAGATATTCGAGCTTTCATAGGACCACCCGATTAAGAGCTCATTCAAGGGTAATGTTCCACAGGCTGTTAATGCTGGCATGCTGTTGTTGAATCATTAAGTCTTGTTCCACTCTTTCGCGACCCCGTGGACTGTAGCCTGCCAGTCTCCTCTGTCCATGGGATTTTCCAGGCAAGAATACTGGAGTGGGTTGCCATTTTTTCTCCTCCAGGGGATCTTCCTAACCCAGGGATCAAATCCACATCTCTTACATTGCAGGTGGATTCTTTACCACTGAGCTATCTGGGAAGCCCCAATACTGGGATAAACAAAGTCAGAAAGCTTTCTTTCCTGTGGATTGCTAGGAGTCTTCCCTGCATTCATGAGTACTGTGGGTTGCTAAGCAAATTCATGATCAAGTAGCTTTTCCAAACTTATAGGAAACACTTTTTTCTGGACCTGTAAAAGCAGTATTTCTTCCAACACTTATTTGTGAATCACTGAATTAGTTTCCCCTATAACTCCCTTCTTATTTCATCAAGATGGTTTTGGACAACATAAATTCTCCAAACTTCAGATCCATAGTAAGTGGATCTCTATTTTCTAAGCAGCTTATAGTCTGCTTTTTTGTGTGACTTATCTCATTGTTAGTGAAAATAAGATGAAAATAGATATTTCTTCTATGAGACAAGGCAGTCAAAATTATATGGGAAAAGTAGAACATGAAATTATGTGGGAGAAATTTAAAACTGACATGTTTTTACTGTTGAAATATCCATGTATCTTATATGTTAATATTACCAAATTCAAAAAGGAAATATATGGATATAATATTGATATCACAATACTTTTAAATGCAAATAAAATAAAAGCATGTAACCACGAGGTTAAGATAAAATTTTCGAAACCAGCCAAGACAGTCTAGACAAAGCCTCCCTTTTTCCAAATTTCTCCAGTTTGTTTATCTCAGTTTTTGCCATATACTATTCCTGCTCATAGCAAACCAAAAATGAAACAGTGTGGTTTATAATATGAAAAACATGTATTGCAAGTGAGTCATAAAGTGGAAAAATGGCTACTTAGCCAGTTCAGTTTAGTTCAGTTGCTCAGTCGTGTCCGACTCTTTGCGACCCCATGAATCGCAGCACGCCAGGCCTCCCTGTCCATCACCAACTCCCGAAGTTCACTCAGACTCATGTCCATCGAGTCAGTGATGCCATCCAGCCATCTCATCCTCTGTCGTCCCCTTCTCCTCCTGCCCCCAATCCCTCCCAGCATCAGAGTCTTCTCCAAGGAGTTAGTAGCCACATAAATTTGGAGGATATGTATTTTTACAGGGGTGATTTATTATAGTAACAGCAAATATTTATTAAAAATATTAAAATGGTGAAAAAGTTACCCCCAGGCAATATACAGATTTGTCATTCAGAAGCATAACATATATCAAATACATATTTATTCCTAAACTAATCCATTTTAATTACTTTTAGGTGAAGGACAGAAATCTGAAAAAGAAAGATGCAGCAAAACAGAGTAATTGTCCTTGCACGCAGACCCCATTTTTATTTTTATTGTATATGACCTACCAATTATTGGACCTTCCATTACATCCATATATTCACAAACTCATGAATATTTTACTCTACTAGGAGGCGTTCTGTTGGCATGTATCTGATTTCCTTCCTAACGTCTGCTCCCTACTTAGAGTTTGTCTCCTTTAGCCTAATAGTGGGATTCAAAGGCATGCTATCAATCTGAGTCTTTCAGCAGGAGAGAAAGAGTAGCAGCAGCTTCATTTCCTGGAAGCGCTCTCCAAAGCCAGGAAGTCTGGGAAGTTTTCCAGACTGACTTGTGGAGAGAGTGGGCTAAAACTGCCCCTGCCTGTTACTGTGTGTAGGAGCTGGTATTGGAGAAGGCAGTGGCACCCCACTCCAGTCCTCTTGCCTGGAAAATCCCAAGGACGGCGGAGCCTGGTGGGCTGCAGTCCATGGGGTCGCTGAGAGTTGGACACGACTCAGTGACTTCACTTTCACTTTTCACTTTCATGCATTGGAGAAGGAAATGGCAACCCACTCCAGTGTTCTTGCCTGGAGAATCCCAGGGATGGCGGAGCCTGGTGGGCTGCCGTCTGTGGGGTCGCACAGAGTCGGACACGACTGAAGCGACTTAGCAGCAGCAGCAGGAGCTGGTATGGCCTGAAAGTGGGGGTAAGAAGGAAAACCCCCCTCCCCGCTCCCTCCTCAGCCCACCATCTCTCAGCTACTAGGCTAGAGAGTACTCTTGGCTTCAGCATTCCATACATCGCTTGAGAGAAGGGAGATTGTGCTGGACACCTTTGTTCTTCAGCAGGGACAGCAGTAAGCAAGAACTCAGTACAACAAGCACTTAGAGCAGGAGCTGGTGTACAGGCCATACAGAAGTCTGCTCGATGAAATGCTACCGCGTGTTCCTCAGAAGCACCATGTAAAAGGCTGCAGTGTTACTACTGGGTGGAAACAGCATAACTCACCTAGCCACTCTGCTACCATTGTTTCAGAGGTTTCAGGGCTATAACCTTTTAATTCAACCAGTCCATCCTAAAGGAGATCAGTCCTGAATGTTCACTGGAAGGACTGATGTTGAAGCTGAAACTCCAATACTTTGGCCACCTGATGCAAATAACTGATTCTGGGCTGCCGTCTGTGGGGTCGCACAGAGTCGGACACAACTGAAGCGACTTAGCAGCAGCAGCAGCAGAGGAGTAAGTATCCATGATTGGTAGGGATTATCAAAGACGCAAAACCATGTATTAACTATATAAAAATAGTGAATTAATATTTACCACTGCCACGAACTCCACATGGTTTCATGTGATGCCTCTGTCATAGGCTTGTGTGTGTGACTCACTGTTATTTCCAGTGGGCACAGAAGGTGTCCGTGGGAGCAGCCCATCCTGAGCCACTTAGCAGCACGCTACGTCTGTGTGCACAGCGTGCTTTCCCCTTCTGGAAATCCAGTGTCAACTAAGTTTCTGTCTGATTTACTGTGAAACTGGGTCTCTGGCGTGGCTGGTAGATCAGGAAGGGGAGGGAGTTGTAATGAAGGGAGCTGGCGGATCCTTTTCCCAATTGGGTTTGTTGTTGTTTAGTTCCTAAGTTGTGTCCGACTCTTTTGTGGCCCCATGGGATTTCCTAGGCAAGAATGCTGGGGTGGGTAGCAATTCCCTTCTCGAGGGGATCTTCCTGACGCTGGGTTTGAATGCAGGTCTGCTGCATTGCAGGCAGATTCTTTACATTGCAGGTGGATTCTTTACCATCTGAACACCAGGGAAGCCCTGTGGGAATAGCATGCTATAGTGATTTTCTTCCTACTAGAGAAATGATTTCATTATCTCTTTGGACTAGTGTATCTTTGTCCTTAGGTCCCTTATGAGAATGCAGCTCATTGCCTCATTTCTTCTAGGCTTACGCCTTCGGGTATCTTACCATTTCCTATGAATTAGGATTTTTCTGGCATATCTCAAATTTCTTGTCCCCAGTTTGCTGTTAAGCCTTGTCTCTTATTTCCAGCTGCCTCCAGGGTATTTCCATCTTCCTTTTTTTGGCTAAACATGGCCCAACTAAACATATTCCCTTTTCTTCCATGTTCTCTCCTGTTCTGGGTTTCTCCATGACTTTGGTACACTGCCATTCTTTCTCCCTCAGGTTTAAAACCCAAACCTCTCATGTTCCTTTTTTCTTCCATGTTTTCTCTTCAGTTACTCTTCAGATCGTTTATATTTCCTGTAGGCTATGTCCCTTCCTTTCAGTCTTTTTGATACCTCTTCCATCTGTGTCCTTATTGTCAGAGGTAAGATATTTTTGAGTGAAAGCTACTGGTCAGTATGACAAGATTTTACAATTTGGGAGCCACTCGTGTCACCAAGTCCGTGTCTCAGACTGGTATGAAATGACTGAATCACCAGGTTCCAGAGTTTGACTTTACTGTCACAGTACCCCTCTTGGGATGCTTTAGAAAAGCTTGGTGTGTCCTTCTCTGTATACAGCGTCACCTTTGCTGCCACGGTCTCTGCTTTTCTCAGTTACAGACAGCTTCTCCTTCTCTCCCGAGTGTGTGAGCGTGCCTCCCGTGTGCCCCACAGATTCCTTGTTTTTGTGACTTTGTGATACCTTGGGATGATTTTAGGCTTGTTGCCTTTGTGCTCTCTCTGAGCAGTTCCTTATTTCTCCTCCTTAACACAGTCCTACCTTGAGTCTTTCAACTAAAAAGCAAAAATGAAGTACCCGAGATTGCATATTTTCATTCCTATTAATCACTGAATGTGTGTGCCTGTTTTTACACCTCTTGTATTTTAATCTCAGATTTTACTTTGGAATTAATAAGATTTATCTTCTGTAAATTCTCTCCAAGTGACCCGCATTGTTTGATACCATTTTTAGACGTTTCTTTGTAAGTTAGGTTGCATGGTTTAAGAAATGTGGAAACATTTTGTTAACAAAAGAAGAAAGACTGATGAAATACCAGTTATATTATCCCTCACTTGCTCTTTCCAAGGGGTGGGCTAGTCACAGCCTGGATGTCTCTTAATTACCTACTCAGAAATAAGATAATCACACTTATTTTTCTTTCTCTTTATTTTGGTGGTGAGTAATCTGCTTCAGAAGTGAAAAGCTGATGAGTTATTTCAGTGAATAGGATATCGTAAGGTTTTTCTGTTATCTTTTTATTAGAGAAATTTAAAGAACAGTTTAGTAAATCTATTTCAAGGTTTAAATAGAAGACTTGTATATTTTATTTAAATAAAATGAAAACAGCATTCTCAGGCCACTGGAAAAATCGAAGCTATTATCAGATTTGGAATAAAATCTAGAAGCCTAGAAATAATTGATTTTTCTGAATCCCAGTATGATATTATGTTTATTTTGTTTCCACTTTATCTTTGGACATTCTAGAGGGGTGTTTGATGCTTCCCTCAAAATGGCTGGCTTCTATGGATTATATACCTGGCTGACTCATACTATATTTGGCATCAATATTGTCTTCATACCATCAGGTAACAACTGTACCATAACTTCTGCTGTGCTCTATTTAAGGAACATTAAACCATTTTACATGTATTGTCATCTTTGTCAAACTTGGAATGCTAAATTTTGATATCTAGTCTAGATTAGCAGCAGAAATGTGATCTGTAATGTTTGTTTATTGCTGTGTCCCCAGTAGCTAGAATAATACCCAGTACATAGTAAACACTGCATAAGCAACAAATATTTATTTGCTAATTGAACATACTATTCTGAAAAGGGTTGATTGTGAAGTAAGGTCCTTCAACTAGCAAGGTTATTTGTGGTGGGTTTTTTTGTTTTTAGATACACTTTATTAGAAAGAAGCAAGGAAAGGAATACATGTTCTCATCTGAGATTTAGAAACTAATCTCTGAGTTGGCTTTGGTCTCAGTACAAATATTTGGCCAGTGCTCTACGGTTATATCGGAGAAGGCAATGGCACCCCACTCCAGTACTCTTGCCGGGAAAATTCCATGGGCAGAGGAGCCTGGAAGGCTGCACATGGGGTCGCTAAGAGTCGGACACGACTGAGCGACTTTACTTTCACTTTTCACTTTCTTTTTTTTTTTTCACTTTTCATTTTCATGCATTGGAGAAGGACATGGCAACCCACCCCAAGTGTTCTTGCCTGGAAATCCCAAGGACAGGGGAGCCTGGTAGGAGGCCGTCTATGGGGTTGCACAGAGCCAGACACGACTGAAGTGACTTAGCAGCAGCAGCAGCTACAGTTATAGGGCTGTACAGTTGTCATTTGGTGTCCCTGAGGGAGTGGTTCTGAGACTCCCTGAAGATTCCAGAATCTGTAGGTGCTCAGGTACCTTGGCTCTCTGAACCTGCAGGTTCCACATCTGAGGATACTGAGGCCAACTGTATACGTATTAACTAGCCATCGATTGAGAATAACAGCTGTGGGACACTGACATTTGTGACTTAAGAGTAGAAGTAAACACACACTTCAGAAGGATCTTCATGATCCAGTTTTAAGATCTTGGATTTCATTTAACAGCCGATTCAGTTAAACAGGGCGTATCGTTGCCCTAAAATTTGAGTATGTATTTTTTTAACTTGTTCTGGTGGAAATTTTTAAACAGTAGGAGCTAGTGTTTAGATTCTGCTATTGGTATTGCTCTGATGATGATGTTAAAGTTGCTTCTTCTTCTTTTTAATCTTGAATTAGCCTTAGCAGCGATCCTTGGGGCAGTGCCATTTCTGGGCACATACTGGGCAGCAGTGCCTGCAGTTCTGGATCTGTGGCTTACCCAAGGTCTAGGATGCAGGGCCATCTTACTGTTGGTTTTTCATCTCTTGCCAACCTACTTTGTAGATACCGCCATCTATTCTGATATATCAGGGTAAGTGCTACACCTCTGCAGTTGGTGATGAATCATATCCAGGCATTTCTCTGGCCTTTTTTTATTAAGGTTTATTTATTTTTATTTTTTTCCTTTTCCTTTTGGGCATGGGTGAAAGGACAGGTGATAGTAATCTTTTGTGATCCCACTGATATAATCAAAGTTTAATTTATATGATTAATATCATGACCCCACTGATATAATCAAAGTTTAATTTATATGATTAATATCATGATCCCACTGATATAATCAAAGTTTAATTTATATGATTAATATCATTCATAAGGTATGTTATTTTGTTCATAGTAAGTAGTATTTACAATATATGAGACCATTGGCTAAAGTAAAATTGTGAATAATCCTCTGGTTTAGTGACATTTAATGTAGGAAAAAGTACTCCTGTACATACTTCAAAATAAGAATATTTTAAGTATGGTAAGAAGTTAGTAGTTATTTTCAGAACTTCTTTGCTTTTGGAAAAACAAATTTTTAGATTTTATGAGGATTTCCATGTAAAATGAAATCTCATAAGTTTGTATCTGAGAAACAGTGCTTTCTTTCTTACTTAAGGTACTATAGTATGGTTCTATGATGAATACAGGATAAATTTAAGGCAGAAGCCAAACTAGAATATAATAAATATGTCATTTTTGTAGATTTTGATGTCTCTTTTAGCAATTTGCATTTACTGAATCAAGCTGATTTTCATTTAGCCACATATCAAGGTAAACATTGCTTATTAGAATCTAGAGTGTGACCAAATAATTGAATTTTATTCAGCTACTCAGATATAGAATATGACCTACTTAAACTATCATCATAGTTAATATATTAAATTTTCTTTGAATAAAACTCATTACAATAAGGTCAAAGTTTATAGGAAGAGGACCCTTCAGTTAATTTGAAATTATGAAGAGACGAGTTATATGCTACCTTGTTTCTTTCTAGTTAAAGTAGAAAGTAAATATATAGAACTACTAAGAAGCCCCAGAGTTTCAGAGCAAAAAGAAACAAGCACATCCATAAGTGAACTTTAGGGGGACTTTTGTGCCTAAAACGTCAATATAAAAGGAGAACTTCACTGTGTTTAACTAACATTTAATAGTTGAAATTTAAATAATAACTAGTTACATGGTTTATAGTTAAGTATTTTCATTTCTTTAAACTTTGTTGTAAATTTTATATTAAGGTTTTAGCTAGAATTGATGTTACTATTGTAATTGTATTGGGGTGCTATGAACTACATCCATATAAAATGGGAAACTCTTACTGATAGATGTTGCATGTGTTTGACTGCCCCATCGCCCAGCTGTTCCCTTATCTTCTTCTTTCCTTGGGTCTCCCTAGTCACTGAGACACAACAATATTGAAAAAAGACTGGTTACTAACCCTACAGTGGTCTCTAAGTGTTCAAGTGAAAGGAAGAGTCAAATATTGCTCACCTTAAATCAAAAACTAGAAATTATTAAATTTCATGAACAAGACATATTGAGAGCTAAGGTAGGCTGAAAGCTAGGCCTCTTGAGCCAAACAGTTAGCCAAGTTGTGAATGTAAAGGAAAAGTTCTTAAAGAAAGTGAAAAGTACTCTTCCAGTGAACACGTAGATGATAAGAAAACAAAACAGCCTTTTTGCTGATACGGAGAAAGTTTGGATGTTCTAGATGGAAGATCAAACCAGCCACAACATACCCTTAAACCAGAGCCTAATCTGGAGCAAGACCCTAACTCTTTTTAATCCTGTGAAGGCTGTGAGAGGTGAGGAAGCTGCAGAAGAAAAGTTTAAAGCAAGCAGAGGTTGGTTCATATGCTTTAAGGAAAGAAGCTGTCTCTGGAACATAGGTGAAGCAAGGTGAAGTAGCAAGTGTTGATGTAGAAGTTATGCAGAAGATCTAGCGAAGAAAAATAATTAAGGTGACTACTACATTAAACAGATTTTCAGTGTAGACCAAACAGCTTTCTATTGGGAAAAGATGCCATTTAGGACTCTCAGTACTTGTCTTCAAAGCTTAAAAGGACAGGCTAATTCTATGGCTAGGAGCTAATGTAGCTGATAACTTGAAAACTGAAGCCAGTGCTCATTTCAATTCAGTTCAGTTGTTCAGTCATGTCTGACTCTTTGCAACCCCATGGACTGCAGCACACCAGGCTTCCCTGTCCATTTACTGTTCCAGAAATCCTAGGGCCCTTAAGAATTGTGCTAAATCTACTCTGCGTGTGTTCTAGAAATGAAACAACAAAACTTGGATGATGGCAGCACTTCCATTTACAACATAGTTTACTGAATATTTTAAGCCCACTCTTGGGACCTACTGTTCAGAAAAAATGAGTTCCTTTTAAAATACTCTGGGACTTCCCTGGTGGTGCTAAGACTTTGTGCTCCCAGTGCAGGGGGCCCAGGTCCAACCCCTGATCGGGGAACTAGATCCCACATGCTGCACCTAAGAGTTTGCATGCAACAACTAAAGATCGTGCATGCTGCAACTAAGGTCCAGCACAGCCAGATAAAGGAATAAGTATTTTTAAAAAATACCACGGGGCATCTGACAACACACCCAGTCACCCGCAAGCTCTGATGGAGGTATTCAATGAGATTAATGTTGTTTTCATGCCTATACCACAACATGCATTCTTGCAACCTGTGGTTCAAGGAGTAATGTAAACTTTCAAGCCTTATTATGTAAGAAATGCATTTCGTAAGGCTCTACCTCGTATACATACTGATCCTATGATGGATCTGGGTAAGGTCAGTTGAAAACCTAGAAAGGAGTCACCGTTCCAGATGCCATTAAGGGTGCTTGTGTTGCATTGGGAAGAGGTCAAAATATCAACATTCACAGAAGTTTGGGAAAAAGTCGATTCCAACCCTCATAGATAACTTTAAAGAGGTTCAAGACTTTGGGAAGGTAACTGCAGATGTGGTGCAGGTAGTAGGAGAACTGGAAGTGGAGTCTGAAGATGTACTTGATTTACTGCAACCTCACGATAAGGCTTTAATGGACGAGGAGTCGCTTACGGATAAGCAAAGAAGGTGGTTTCTTGCCACTTGGAATCTACTTCTGGTAAAGATGCTGTGAAGATTGTTGAAATGACAACAAAAGATTTACAGTAGTGCATCAGCTGGGTTGATAAAGCAGAGGCAGGGTTTGAGAGGATTAACTCCTGTGTTGAAAAAAGTTCTATGGTGACTAAAGCTCTCAAACAACATTGCTTTCTGCAGAGAAATCACCAATGAAAAGAAGAGTCAGTCAGTGCAGCAAAACTTTGTTGTCTTGTTTTAAGAAATTGTCACAGACTCTGCACAGTCTTCCAGCGGCCAGTCATGTTATCAGTCAGCAGCCATCACCATTGAGACAAGATGCTCCACTAGCAGAAAGATTACAATTTGCTGAAGGCTCATGTGATAATTAGCATTTTTACCAATCAAGTATTTTATAATTAAGGTACCTTACATTTTTTTAGACATAATGCTATTGCACACTTAAAAAGACCACAGTTCAGTGTCAACATAATTTTTATATGCTCTGGGGAATTAGAAATTTCTTGTGACTCGCTTTATTGCCGTATTTGGCTTTATTGTGGTAGTCTGGAAGCCGAACCTGCAGTATCTCTGCGGTCTGCCTGTGTGTTATTTCATTCCAGTTATATAACTGATACTGTGATAAGCTGGAAGACAGTTATGACTCTCCTATGAAATAAAAATCTTGGGCTTTCTAACAGATGTTTTTCTCATGAGACCTTTTATCACTCTGTGTTAAAATCTGTATTTTTAGAGCTTGCTAGAAGCCTAACTTAGGAATGACAGGAATGCCATTGTATTGTTATCATCTTTTTTTAAAAAAGCATAATTAGTTGAATTACATGCTTAATTTTGCCCACTTAATTATTCTAGACAAAAGTAAACCTAACAGGTAGCTTGTATAAACCAGTCCTAAGCTAACAGTAACCCACCTCAGATAGCCACGTAATGGTACCTGTTAACACTGCTGACTTTACTCCTCAGTTGCTGGACCTACAAAAAGGCAAACGTCACACATATAGTCAGGAAAAGTTTTGCATCTTGATACTTCTACAATTAATATTCAGATATGCACATTGAAGTGATCTAAAGAAAGCTGATAACACAATTCAGAAGCCAGGTGTATTAGGGAATGAACAGCGTGTCAGAGAATGTATTTCTGACTTACTCCAGGGTTTACGTTTTGTTAAAAGTCGTGCGTAACCTGTGTGCTCTTCATTCCAGAGGTGGCCATCCTTACTTGACGGGCCTGGCAGTGGCTGGTGGAGCTTACTATCTGGGCCTGGAAGGAGCAATCATTGGGCCCATACTTCTCTGCATACTCGTGGTCGCTTCCAATATTTACAGTGCCATGCTAGTGAGTCCCACGAACTCGGTGCCCACACCCAACCAGACCCCATGGCCTGCTCAGACTCAGCGGTGAGTTCCAGCTGAGTGATCATAAACTGTGTATGTAATTGAGCTCACTGGTCTCTGTGTTTTCACCTGAGTGCAGTCTGTTAAGATACGGAATTTCCTTTTGCCTGCTCTAGAGCTGTCACCTTGCAGATTCCCTTACCTCTCCGCTGTGTTGGAATCATATTTCCCAGTATTGTTTTCTTTCTTGATTTCTTCCTGCTTTTTGTTGGAGCACATCCTCCTGTAGATTTTTGGGAAAGAACGCACGGGAGGGAAATTTAGGGGATGATACCTGTCTGTAAGGGCTTCTTCTCAAGTCATTCTTACTCAGTAGCTTGCCTGGGTAGAGAATTCTGTTTAAAAATATTTTCCCTGTGTAACTTTATTTCTTCATTGTTTTCCAGCTTTATGGTTGTCAAAATTCTGAGGCCAGTCTGATTCCTGATTCTTTGAAATTCAAATGTTTGAAAACCTATAAGGTCTTCTTTTTCTGTTGTTGTTTCTTGATCTATTTTTGTTGTTGTGTGTGAATTGGCACTTTTATCAAGTGCCTCTGTGACCTTGAAAACTGGAAATTTATGTTCTGCCATTCTGAATTTTTTCTTCAATTATTTTACTAATGATTTCCTTCTCTCTCTTTCAGAAACATATTTTTATGTTGATGTTGGCCCTCCTACACTGGTCTTGTTGTCATTTTAAAATCTTTTCTCTGATATTCTTCTGGTTCTGTCTTTTTGGCTCCCATTTTCTGGATTATTTCTCCAGTTTTATCTTCTATCATCTCTGTAGAGGTTTCCATTTGAACTATCATATTTTTGGGCAGTCTGGTTTATTGAGATGTTATTTGTGTAAATAAAATTTGCCTTTTTTAGCGTATAGGGCTGTGTTAGTTTTCTATGATACGTAGCAAATTTTCACTAACTTAGTGGCATAAAGCAACACATTTATAAGAAAGTCAAGTATAAGAAAGTCAGAGTACAGGCGCAGTTTAGCTGGGTCTTCTGCTTAGGATCTTCCAAGGCTACAGTCAAGGCATGAGCTCAGGCAGGGGTTTCATCTGCAGACTGGGACCCTCTTCCAGGCTTGCTTCTTATTGACAACATTCCTTTGCAGTTGTAGCCACAAGTTGAGGCTCCTAGAGGCTGCCTCTTTCCATAGGCATTTTATAACACAATGCTTGCTTTCGCCAGGCCTTCAGGAGTATTTTTCTGACTTCTGTTGCTGATGGCTAAGACTCTCTTGCAGAGGGCTCACCTGATTAGACCTGGCCCACAGAACTTATTGTCATTTTGATTAAAGTCAGTTGCTTGGGGACCTTAATTACATCTGTAATATCCCCTAACCTTCACAATATTAACACAATATAATCACAGTATTAGGGGCCTCCCTGGTGGTTCAGTGGAAAAGAACCTGCCCACCAGTGCAGGGTACGCAGTTTTCATCCCTGGGTCGGGAAGATCCCCTGGAGAAGGAAATGACAGCCCACTCCAGTACTTTTCCCTTGGGAACTCCCATGGACAGAAGGAGCCTGGCAGGCTACAGTTCATGGGGCCACAAAAGAGTTGGACACGACTTAGCGACTTAAACAACAGCAACAACGATGATCACAGTATCAGGTGTCCGGTACTTTTGACTGTTGGCTGATGTAAAGAGTGAACCACTCAGGATTTGCGGGCTGGTTCTGTGTGTCACCATAATAAAATCTGCCAGGACCATTGTCTGTGCAGCCACTGATGTCTCAGTGCTTTCTTGGTTCCCCTGTGGGGCTGCTAAATTCCTCAGTGAAAGATCTTTTAATCTCCTGCTCAGAGGTTGGTGGCTTGGCTGCCAGCCTTCTGGGAGCCAAGACAGGGAAAGGGACCGGACAGCATTCGAGATGCAAATCCTCACTCAGTCTGCGCTCAGTCTGGTAGGGGTCAGTATGCACCCCTGCCCTTATCCCCGCCTGTTGTCCCCCAGTCCAGAGACTTTTTTGTTTTACCTTCGCTAAGGGAGGAAAAGACTCGAATTTCTGCCAGTAACAGGGAGCATTTGCCTGGCTGGGTGGAGGTGTGGGTTGGGCCCATGAGGTTTTACTGCCTTTCAGGCACACTTCAAAGCAGCCCTTCTGTGTCTAGTCCCACCTTTGACCCCATTTCCAAAGTTACTTGATGCCACCAATTCCTGAGCCTTATTGAATAACTCCTGGCTTAGGAGTCAGTTTTTTAGGTCGTGCTGGTCATAGCAGTTCTTCATCTGCTTTCCACTTTCTGAAAGTTTGTTTCTTTTAACCTCTTATGTTCTCTTTTTTAAGGTAGATTTATGTTTTCTAGTGGCTTAAAAAAAATATATATATATTTATTTATTTGGCCTGCATCAGGTCTTAGTTGTAGCATAGGGGCTCTCTAGTTGTGGCAGGGGGGCTTGGACGTGTGGGCTAAGTTGCTCCAAAGCATGTGGGATGTTAGTTCCCGACCAGGGATCGAACCCCCGTCCCTCTATATTGCAGGGTGGATGATGGATTCTTGACCACAGGACCACCAGGGAACTCCCCCTAACGGGGTTTTGAAAAGGCCTGAGGGAATCATGTGTCCCACACAGCACTTCCTGGTGGAAAGTCTAAATGACCTCTTAAATAGTAACAACCAGCTGCCACTGACATTTATTGGGACTCAGTGTGCCAAGTTCTGTGATAAAACTTTACCTGCATTGTCTTATTTTACTTAATCTGTCCACTGTTTCCGTGTGAGGTTAGGAACTGTTGTTTTCCATATTTTATAGATGAAGTCAAAGCTTAGAGAGGTTATCCTGCCTGTAGTCACATAGAAATAAGCAGGTAAGGCACTGTCTTTTCAACTAGAGATCTTTCTTTTCCTTAACCATCCCCCCACCCCTGCTCAGGAAAAGACATTCTCCTCTGTTTCCTTCCTCAGTAGATGGTACCCCTCACTTACATGTGCCTGTGTGTGGTCATCCTTACTGCCTCCTATCTTCTCAAGTCACCATCTTTACCCAGTCCTACCTGTTTCGTCTCAAATCCGCCCTTTCCTCTTTTTCTCCAGTGCCACCCACCCCGGGCCAGCCACGGGGTTTCTCACCTGGACTATCGTGGCATCTCAGTCTCCCGGCCAGCCTCTCAGCATCCGCTCTTGCTGTTTTCCGGTCTCTTGACACTGAGCAGATGTGTCCTTTTGAAAGGGGAGGCGTATCTGGCCGTGATGCTCTTCTACCAGAACTGGCCTCCCACTGTTCTTGCCAGGAAGATCAAAATCCTTCCAAGGCCCTGCCTGGTCTGCCTGTGCCTGGCTCATGCGTCTGTAACATCTTCCCCATGTCAGAGCTGCAGCCATGCTGGCTTTCTGCCAGGGCCTCAGATACACCAGCTCCATTCAAACCCTAGGCCTTCAGACACGCTACTTTCTGTGTCTGGACAGACTCTTCCCCCTCCCCTATCTTTCCTTGCCTAATTAGCTCCTAATCGTTCTTCAGATTGCAACTCAAATGTCAGTCCATCAGAGCTTTCCCTCCTCTCAAGATTAGGTTATGTCCTGCGTTTAATGCTCTTAAGGATAGCACCTCCTACGTTTCCTTTTTTTACAGCTTTCATTTATACACTTGGTTATTTGTCTTTTCCCTTTTTACTGTGGTTGCTGCTACTGCCGGGCCGTGCCTGTTTTAGTTACTGGGGTATTCCGTCCCCGTCAGCCTTCAACAGCACCCTCCTCCTAGTTCAAGGAATGACTGGGCTGTGAGGGAATAGTGTCTACAGCGCCATGAGCTATGGAAGGGTTCAGCTTGTCTTAGAACTCCTGTGCTGTAACATGAGAATGTCTTCGTTCCGTTAGACCTTCTAATTGTAGATGCAGGCACTGGTGGCTGAGAAGATCCATCTGCGTGACTGTTTCTGGGTACTGTTTCTAGGTCCCGTGTAGTGCTTCTCACTGTTGACAGTGGGGAATACACTGTTTCAAGGTAGTAAATGTCGACACAGCACAGCTTTGGGCTCCCAGCTGTTTTGGCCTCAATTCAATAATCAGAACCTATGGCTTCCCCTGTTCTCTATTAACACTGGAACTGTCTGGGAAGTGTGGGGAAGGACATAACACCCCTGCAATCACAACTTTTCAAGTCTCAATAGTTTTTTGATTTTTGGATAGAATAATAAGACTTGATTTGATATACTTATTTCATTCTTACCAAAACCTGAGCGGTAATCTTTGAACACTAAAGCTCAGAAAAACCTATAAGAAGGAAGTCAGGGCATATCCCAGGAACTCCTGTGGGGATGCTGTTCACTGTATTTAAGTTTTCCTTTGCCCTCTGTCACACCTTGACATGACCAGAGGTGACAGCTAGAAGGTAGTCCTTTAAGGAACTCAGCTTTACCTTTTGGGGGACAGAGTTACTAGTCAACTCATTTCTGTTTTTAGAAGCATTATCTTAACCTGACTGTGATTATCTTCCATAATTTAATACCCAAAGTTCAATCAAAGGTCATTATCTTTTTATGAAAGAAATTACCAATGATTCCCAAATTAAGAAGGTTTAACTTATGATTTTTCAACTTAGTGATGGCGTGAAAGCAATACACATTCAGTGGAAACTGTACTCAGATTTTTAATGTTGATCTTTTCCTGGGCTAGCGGTATGCAGTACAACTCTCTCACGATGCTGGCCGGCGGTGGCTGCAGCTCTCAGTCAGCCACACGATCACAAAGGGGGTGCAACTGATATGGCTACAGCCATGCGGCACCCAGACACCTGCTCTGTTTTTCACTTTCAGTACAATGTTTGGTAAATTACTTGAGGTATTCAACACTTTTATTCTAAAACAGGCTTTGTGTTAGATGATTCTGCCCAACTGTCGGGTTTCCCTGGTGGTTCAGTGGCAAAGAATCCACCTGCCAATGCAGGAGGTGCGGGTTTGATCCCTGAGTGGGGAAGATTTCCCTGGAAGAGGAAGTGGCAGCCCTTTCCGGTATTGTTGCTTGGTTAATCCCATTGACAGAGGAGCCTGGGGGGCTACAGTTCACGGGGTTGCGAAAGAGTCAGACACGACTTAGTGAGTAAGCAACAGCGTCAGGCCAGTGTAAGTGTTACAAGCGTGTGTAAGGAAGGTTAGGCTAAGCTGTGATGTTTCGTAGGTTAAGTGTATGAAATGCTGTTTTGACTTAAAATATTTTTAATGTACAGTGGGTTTCTTGGGACCTGTGTATGTGTGTGAGTCGCTCAGTCGTGTCTGACTCTGTGACGCCATGGACTGCAACCTGCCAGGCTCCTCTGTCCATGGAATTCTCCAGGTAAGAATACTGGAGTGGGTTGCCATTATCTTCTCCGGGGGATCTTCCTGACCCAGAGATCAACCTGGGTCTCCTGCATTGTAGGCAGATTCTTTACCATCTGAACCACAAGGGAAGGTGTCTTAAGGATATTATTAAGTATGAAGCCAGGTATGATGCCATCATAAGACAAGGAAGATCAGTGTTTGGCAATTAAGCTAAGGTTTAACACATCCTACTTTTTAATAGAGCAAGAAGTTGTTTTTGTCTTTGTAAAATAATGTATGGAAATGGTCTTATAAAAAACCATGACTCCTTCAGACCTTTACCTAAATCTTGAGGACATCATTTGGAGTATGGTCCCTATCATTCCAGTTTAGGATGGATGCTCAATGAAAATTTGACGAGTTAATAGATTAGTGAAACCAGGAGCAGATCAGAGTAAAAGATCTTTTTCACTATAAGGCTGATAAAAGAGTATGGGCCATAGTAAACTCCAGCCTTAGAACTTTATTCCAGATTTTTGGAAGAGGCAGAATGTACATAAGTGATGACATGTGCTCCATCACAAAGTGTGCTGGTGGGGGTTTAGGAAATACATACTCAGCTATCCTGAGCCTACTAAAGTAAGGTACATTAGTCAGTGCACGCCTTTCATTTGTAAACATCCACAATTTACTCTTTCTCTGGGAAGCTGGGAGTCAACAACTCTTGAGCTGTTAAATCAGAAAAGACTTCAGCATTCTCATAAATGGATTAAAAAAAAAAAATCTTGATAACTTCAGGGGAAGCAGATCCCAAAATATTTTCAAGGAGCCAAGAAGATTGCAAGTGAGAAATCACATCACACAATCCCCATTGCAATGAAAGGAACTGTAAAATGTTCACAGCGATCTTCTATCCCCCTAGTCACATGAGGCCCCATTCCACCTTCTTTATTCTTGAGAAATTCTACCACTGTGGTTCAAAGGAACATAACAGTCCTTATGGTTTGGGAAAGAATACTGTATTTAGATGGTTCAGGTAGGACATTTACTATTTTAAGAAATGATACTGTCAAAGAAGTACCCTGGCAGCCCACTCGTTGGGACTCTGCTTTCACTGCTGAGGGCCCGAGTTCACCCCCTAGTTGGGGAACTAAGATCCCACAAGCTGTGCAGCACAGCTGGAAAAAACACTGTCAATGCAATTTTTATTCCTTTGTCTTTTCCTGATCTAGAGGGTTACAGTTTTATGAGCCCTGTGGATTGGTTAGTGCTGTGCCTTTTGATGAGACCAGGAAGAAATTATAGCTCTATCTCTGGGTTATGGAGTTTGTTTTCCAGGAGGTAATTGAGGTTTGGTTCAGATCAATGTACTTCTATAGGATTTTATACACACACACACACACGATCAATGTACTTCTCTAGGGTTTTACACACACACACACACACACCATCACCACCAAACATCTAGAGAAAACATACTGTTGGGATGGAAAATACTTAATAGCTGTTTTCTTAGCTTGCTTCATTGTGTTCTCTTTCCTCGGAGTCCTTCTGGAGGCTTTCTTGGCCTGGAGGCATAACTGAATAGCAGGTATGAATTTCAAGGTTACAGCTAAGCTTACTTGTCAACAGAAAGCAGTCACCAGGCCAACCACAGTTTTAATCTTATTTGATGTATCTTTGTCCTGAGGCAGGCGTTTTCATTCATAATTTAGGGGAATTGAAGAGTTAGAGATTGAAGCTTGCAGGTATCTTAGAAATTTGAAAAGATATGAAAGAATGAATTTTAAAACTTTTTGGTGTTGGAAAATGCTTTGTAATACTGATCAGTTTTTGTTTATTGGTTTTAAAGATATTCCAGGGCTTCCTAGAATTGAGTGCTACCTGAATTTCATATAGTCTGGGGCAACTTGGAGCTAGCTTTACCTGTACACAAATGTAGGTGAGACTGTGAAAAAGAGATATAAGTAAATGAGTAGGTAGCTATCTAGAGCAATGGTTGTGGGGGAGGAGGGTGAGGCTCCCCTCAGGGGACATTTGGCAATGTATAGAGATGTGTTCATCATCACAGCTGTGGAGGGTAGGAGCGGGGATGCTGCCAAACCTCTCACAGTGCACAGAGTGGGCAGCAGTGCAGCCATGGAGAAACTGTGATTAGATAGATACAGAAATAGCTAGACACTAATACATATAAAAGGCTTCCCTGGTGACTCCGCGGTAAAGAACCTGCCTGCCAGTGCAGAAGACGCGGGTTCGATCTGTGGGTAGGGAAGATCCCCTGGAGAAGGAAATGGCAACCCACTCCAGTGTTCTTGCCTGGGAAATCCCATGGACAGNTATAAAAGGCTTCCCTGGTGACTCCGCGGTAAAGAACCTGCCTGCCAGTGCAGAAGACGCGGGTTCGATCTGTGGGTAGGGAAGATCCCCTGGAGAAGGAAATGGCAACCCACTCCAGTGTTCTTGCCTGGGAAATCCCATGGACAGAGGAGCCTGGCAAGTTATAGTTCATGGGGTCGCAAAAGAGTTGGAAATGACCTAGCAACTAAAAGACAACAGTAATACCTAAAACGTGTGTGTATAAATCTTAGTTTGGGGGAATTTTTCTCAGTATAAAAATATTAAAGGAGATAAATTCATTCTAGTTCTTTGACCTGTTGGCGTATATTCAACATGGTGAGTTCAGTCATGTCATATATAATCCCTTTCCGAGACACAGGAGCCATAGCCAGGAAGCTTACCCCTTCCTCAGAGCTGTTCCTCTGGATGTAGAGCTGTGCTAGAGATGTGCTTGAGATATAAGAGGCTTCCGACACCATCCAGTGAAAGAGCCTTCAGATAACTGAGCACATGTGATCTTTTTTTTTTCTGAATCATTAGACCTGTGCCCCACTTAACATTTAAGTACTTCCTATGTGATGCTAAAGGGTTAACCTTTATTTTACCTCTGCCTGCCTGTCTAACCCTCCTAATTGGTGATATGGTTGTAGAGGAGCAGAGCAATCTCTGTCTAAAAGGATGGTAATAAACTTGTGCTTCATATCTGTATCATTTAAGATGGATTTGCCTGTATTATAACCAAAAGAAATCAACTCAAAAAACCCCATCATCAGTAGAACTTTAACAGCTAGAAGTTTATTTCTCTCTTGGCTGTAAGAAGTACACAGGTCGGCAGACCAGGGCTTGGTGTGTCTGTTCCACAAACATCCATGCCAAGCTTCACCCCCCACCTTGATGTTCTGTCAGCCTTGGTGTGAGGTCTTTTCATCTAAGATGAATGCTTGTTCATTGATGAACTCTGACCTGGCCATTTGGCTGCCAACAAAGATGCAGACCTGGCTGGATAAATTATGTAGCAAAGGCCAGCTAGCTACTACAGTCCTAAGTTAGGCCCCAATACAGCAGACCTCCTCCATCCAACCCAGTTATTACCTTCCAGTTAGCCACATTCACTTGGTTTGTTTGATGTAGGTCAGAAACAGTATAAGTTCACGGTCATTTGATGAAAAGCCCTATCCCATTTCTCGTGCCCTGAGCCACAACACTCAGAACTGGGACATTGCTAGATCAGTTCTCCTATTTTGCAATAAAAGTTATCCAGTTAGCATTTAATCTTTAGTCTCTTACTGTTTTTCTCTTTAGTATCATTGTGTCTACTTTCCAGTCAGCACGAAGGGGGAAAGGTCAGAAAAGATCGCCTTTCTCTTTTAAGGGCATTGCCCAGAAGTCACTCAACACTTCTACTTACATCTCATTGGCCAGATGGTAGTCACATGGTCATCAGTTTCAAGAGAGTACCCCCCCAAAAAAACTAGAGTTCTTGTTGCTGCAGATTGAGAAACAACTATCAGACTTCGAAACAATACTCAGTGAAAATACTAAGAAAAAACAGTGACTACATAATGGCACCAAGGCTCTCAACTTGTAAGAATATTGTATGACAGTGAATTACTGGTTAGATGCTATTTTTCTTTTCTAAGTATCTCTGTGGTTTTATTTCCCCCCTTTTCCTAAAAGCAAAGCTAATCATCCTGTCTTTTTTTCTTAAAGGACTTGCCGTGACATTTCTGAAGACCTGAAACCTTCGGTAGACTGACTTGGTTTCCAACCACAGTGATTTCTCTAAGGAAATTCAACCTTGACTGTGAGTTCAGCTCAGCTGTGGCCTCCTGTCCTTTCAGCCACGCCTGGCAAACAGAGCCCAGGACGAGACGCAGGAGCCTCCTGGCCTTCCGTACAGAATGCCTGGACAAGAGAGGACTGGCTGTAGGCTGCTTTGCATTTTGAAGCACAGCTTTAGAGCTCAGAAATGTGGTTTGCTCACTTAAGTGTTACGAAGATGGCTTGAAAAGTTTCAGTTTATACACTGGTTTGGCAAACAGAGCCCAGGACGAGACGCAGGAGCCTCCTGGCCTTCCGTACAGAATGCCTGGACAAGAGAGGACTGGCTGTAGGCTGCTTTGCATTTTGAAGCACAGCTTTAGAGCTCAGAAATGTGGTTTGCTCACTTAAGTGTTACTAAGATGGCTTGAAAAGTTTCAGTTTATACACTGGTATTGTGGCTTGAAATTTTCCCACTTTGGTTATCTATATTATAATAATACGTATTTATAACTTTTTTTTTAAGAGCCGTAAACTACCTGCTGTATATAGTGTGATTTTCCTCTGTTTTAAGAAATCTATCCTTAAACTTTTCTACGACAGTCACTTTTCAATGAAGAGGGCTTTCACTTTTGAGAATATAGTTGCTTGAGCAGGAAAAATGAGTCTTCTCCCTTCTTCCACAGTGTATGATCCTCTCATAAGAAAGATCAAATCTTCAATGTAAGGGTGGGTGGCTTATTTGAAGTTCAGTTAGTTGTATGTTTCAACCATAGGAGAAGAAAGACCGAAGCCTTTTCTCCCCTTCTCCCTCTTTGCCCTATTACACTATTGCCAAATTTCTAAACCTTGGCTGACCACTCTGAAATTAATTAAGCTGCTATTAATGGTAACAATATGATAGAATTCATGTTGTGATTTTTTTTTTTCCTTTCCAAATGTTTTAAGTAAAAAGATCTCAGGGGCAGCAGTGTTCTGATTTGTTAAGTGTCTCTGTTTTACTATTTAGAATTTGGCCAATTAGTTACTTACTAGCATAAAATTTTGTATCGATGTAGTATTTTCCCATCATTTAGCACAGTGCCTTGCACACAGACTCTAGATGAATGCTTGTTGAATTAAATCATGACTTTTTAAATATCTCAGATATCACAATAACCAGCATACTGCTCTACATTTTACAAAATCTTTTTGCACATATCATTTCATAGTCACTTCACATCAGCTTTCATACAGCTTCATATTATTTTGTGTTTCACACAGATGGGGAAGCTAAGGTTCAGAAAAGTGACCAACTCCAAGTCATGAAGTTTAGTAAAATTTGACCTCAGATCTTTCTTACTCAGCAGTCTGCCAACCTTGCTATACTCCAGTGACTCTTTTAGTATCTTTTTTAATATAAATTTATTTATTTTAATTGGAGGCTAATTACTTTACAATATTCTCTTTTAGTATCTTAACACAGATTTTCCAGTGCTTTGAGGTAGAATCATGTCCTGTTCTATTGCCTAGACTACAGTTAATGACAGGGCCAGGACTAAGACCCAGCTTTTACCTTTGTGCCCTTTCCCTTTTGTAAAACAACCTTCAGCCTCTTTCTCTGTCCCCAAAGGAGTATTCAGTATGGAGGAGAGAGGATTCTTAAGTAACAAAGATTTCCTTTTTGGGAAAAACATTTAAAAGTAGAAATCCTTTTTTCTAAAACTTTATTTTCTCATTAAGAAGCATAATTAATGATAATTACATTAACTTTATTCTGATATTACTTAAGAAAAACTTGGTCTAGAAAAGAGGCTACTGTGAGGTCTTTGTTTATACAATAAACTATATGCAGATCTCTTACATTTCCTATGAATCCTTCAACAGTTACAGTCTGATATTCCACCAAGTGCTACATTTGGCATTAATTAACTCATTCTTTTCTTTAATCACTTGTTCAGTCATTCATTCTGTAAAGCATTGGTTGAGAGTTTCCCAAACTCTGGGTTCCATGCTGGGCACTATACAGGGTGCTGTAGGGGATAACTCATAAGAAGGGCTTCTCTTACCTTAAATCTTAGCCAGATTATGTGTATTGCTAAAATTAAAAATGTTGCATTAAAAGTTTTAAGAAAGAAATCAGGTTTGTTTTTGTTAATGATACAATGATAAGTGTATAGCTGTGATTAGCACGTATTTATAAGAGGTAAACATTATGCACAATGAGTTAGTGTGCATATACAAATTATGTTCCTCCAAAGTGTTTTTAGCTCTATAAAGTGAAATGGTAAACATATAAACTTGAGGTTAATATATGGTTCTTCCTGGTCATAATTGTTAGTATGAATACTAGGTCTTTAGAGGGGGACTCTGAGCCCTAAGAGAAGAGTTTAGAGCTGTCAGAGTTGGTTCTGATGTAGTATCACCCTGAAATATCAAGAGCAAAGGTGCCCCAGACTACTACCCAGTCATATCAGGAAACTTGAACTGCCCCAGTGCTCCATCCAGCAAGACGATCTCAGGATTTGACCCAGAAAGAGAACATTTCCCTAAAAGCATATAATTGATGAAGTATAAGTAGCTTCAGTAAAAACTAAGTACAGAAATCCTATCATAGTGTTCTGCATTTTATCGCTTTATTAAAGATAAGTTTGAAGGTCACATTCACTACTAAACTGTAAACTGAATGGAGGGGAAAAAAGCTCCCTACACAGTACGCGCCTCTCTTTTCTGAGAGAGAACGGGGCATAGGATTTTCAGCATAAACCCATGCCATGTAAGTCCAGCGTCAGTTCCAAAATTTCTATCACACTCTCTGTTTCTGGAAGTGATCTCTGCCAGACTGCCTTAGATACCAGTTTTATTTATTTTTAAGTTTGTAGGAATTCTTAACACCCATTTCCATTAAAGGTGGTTAGCTGGCAGAGTTTTCCCTTGACTTTTGAGACTGTTGCAGATTGACTCTTGATACCCAAGAAACGTTACTTAAACAAACTGAGTAGCTTTGGAAATAGCAGTTTATTCCACTTGGAGGGCTTGCAGATGAGGTCCTCTGGCTAACCTTGGTCTTAATAAGAACCTGCTGTGACCCCTCTGGACTTTCTCGTACCTCTGGTTCCACTTTGGTTGTATTCAGCGTTTCAGGATGTGTCACTACAGAGCCATATTTACTCAGAAATTCAGGCTATGAGGCGTTAGCCTAGAGCAAAGTAATTTCAGGTGAGCTCACCAGAGCTTTCAGCCTCAAGGTTTATAGGAAAACTGCGGTCTTCACTAAGGGTCTTCCAAGACCCTTATAAAAGTATTAGAGTAGGCATTTTGCAGTAGAAATAGCCCCTGGCAACATAGGTCCAAATGTTAGTTCCAGCCAAGGACAAGTATTTTTTTGTTTTTATGTATTTCTTGTCTTTGCACATTTTGCCATCAAAATATATTCATTTCATTAACTTATGCACACATGCATGCTAAGTCGCTTCACTCATGTCTGACTCTTTGCGACCCCATGGACTGTAGCCTGCCAGCCTCCTCTGTCCATGGAATTCTCCAGGCAAGAATACTGGAGTGAGTTGCCATTTCCTCTTCCAGGGGATCTTCCTGACCCAGGGATCGAACCTGAGTATCCTGCATCTCCTGTATTGTCAGGCAGATTCTTCACCGCTAGCGCCACCTGGGAAGCCCCAAGAGGAAGTTCAGTTCAGTTCAGTTCAGTCGCTCAGTTGTGTCCGACTCTTTGCGACCCCATGAGTCACAGCACACCAGGCCTTCCTGTCCAGTGTTCAGTAATTATGTTTCAAAATCTCATTTCATTTGGAAATGATCTAGCTATTCAATAAACTTTCATCACTTAGTTTAGTTACTCCAATCTGGAGAGACTATTTTAGATAGACATTCCTACTAAAGTATAATTATTCTTAATAGAGTTTGTCTGAAAGCTATTGTCTCATTTATATTTTTCTTTTTTAAAGTTTTTTCACTCAAGTTACTTTCCTTGTTGACAAATTTAGCTTACATTAACTTAAGATCTGCAAAAAAAAAAACCTCATGCTATATGAAACCAATAAACAGTTAATTTTTTTGGTAGTTTAAAAATAAGAGAATTATAAACCAACATGTTCTGTCTGCCTCCTGGAGTCATAGGAACTCTGTGCTAGAGTAGGCCATATAAGGTGATTCCTGTCATTTAACCGACAAGGAAACAAGTCCATAGGTTGAAGTGTCTTTTCTAACATGGCGCCTGTCAGTGACAATTCAGAGTAGAATCAGTTCTTTTTTCTCTCAGTCCATGGTTATACTTTTTTTCCCTTTCTTTCCTAGTTGAGTTGTTCCGTCGCTAAGTCGCGTCTGACTCTTTGCGACCCCTTGCAGCTTCCCAATTTTGAAAAAAATGTGTTCCTTATAGCAGTAGTTCCAAGGAATGTTGTTAGATGTTCTAAGTGAATGAAAGTGTATACGGAGTTGGGGGAAGGGACTCTATGGTAAGTTAAAACTGAGGAATGCTGAATTTGTTTCCTTTCTGAAGTAGGACTTCGAAGCGTTTTTAACATGCTATTATATATTGTGAATTTATAAGAGGGGACAAAGACTGTTTAAGAGACTTATTTGACCTTAAGCTACACCTTCATCCTCTTTTTCTCAGAGCATCTCAAAGGACTTGGGGTCCTTTGGGAAACATGGCTCTCAAACAAAAGTTTACAGCTCTTTTAGAAGACATCCGTAATAGAATTCTGAATGGCAGGCACATCTACCGTGTAAACTGTAATATATCTCAAAGTTTAGTGAAATACCAGAAAAAAACCGTATTTGCCATTCAGAGCTATACATCAAGTATAGAGATTCTTTTCCACCTATGGTGTGTAAAGTCAGTATTTGTGTTTTACTTTTGAAAGTTTTTCAAAGATCAGTTAGAGTGCAAATGCAGTGGTGATACGTTGATACGACATTTTAATAATGCTTTTGTATTGCACTTTATAGGTTTCAGACTGCTTTCCTGACAACCCTATGAGATAGCAGGCGTCAAGTATTATCAGATCAGAGCTCAGAAAGGTTTTTTGTGATCTTTCCCTTAAATTTATACCACAAAATGATGGAGCCAGAATTCGGTTGCAGAAATTCTGACTCCAAATCCAGGGTTCTGTACTCCACACCTGGTTTCTTACTTTTTATTCTAGCTTTATATTTTACTCTGAAAGCTG
This sequence comes from Oreotragus oreotragus, assembly GCA_006410675.1. Classification (NCBI taxonomy): domain Eukaryota; kingdom Metazoa; phylum Chordata; class Mammalia; order Artiodactyla; family Bovidae; genus Oreotragus; species Oreotragus oreotragus. The sequence continues at coordinate 419,964 of SJYX01016707.1, read as the reverse complement.
TGGTAACAAATGATAAAACATTGTTTTAACTTATTATCAAATACTGTTTTTAATGGCAGTGACCCAGACAATGTAACTCCAATTGTAATTATTCCAAAGAAAACCCTTCTTTTGTGCTTTGCAGTGCCACTTGTCTAGGTGATTGGAGTATATTTCAAATACCATTTGATTTTGAAGCCAAGATTGGCTATATAGTTGTTATTGCTTATGTAACTTGTGGCAAATGTATCATCTCTGCATTCTCAGGCAAAGTAAAGATGGTTTGAAAGTAAAAAAGATTATTCAGATATAACCATGTGTCTTTATCCTCACAAATGCTGTTTCTTAGCTTTAACTTGCTTTGACAACCTACTGATCGAACATCTTTGTAAATGTAAAAATAATTTATATTTTGAAATAAAATTACTAGTGTTGAATGAATCAAGTGGTAAACTTCGTCTCTGTTGAGAAATTTGATCTTCAGTGAAGTCAAACTTTAATGAATACGTCTGTCCATCTCTTATGTCTTATATCTTGCCTTTCCTTTGGCACCAGTGAGTACAATGAATTTTTATGGAACATGGACAATTTACATAAGGGGAGATGTGTTTGTGAAAGCTCCAGAAAGACTGTAACCTGTAGAAGTCCTATTTTAGGGTAGAAGCCCGTCCCTACAGGCTTGACTCCTGTCCCGGTGCTGCTGCTAAGTCGCTTCAGTCGTGTCCGACTCTCTGCGACCCCACAGGCGGCAGCCCACCAGGCTCCCCCATCCCTGGGATTCTCCAGGCAAGAACACTGGAGTGGGTTGCCATTTCCTTCTGCAATGCATGAAAGAGAAAAGTGAAAGGAAAGTCGCTCAGTTGTGTCCGACTTCGCGACCCCACGGACTGCAGCCTGCCAAGCGCCTCAGTCCATGAGATTTTTCCAGGCAAGAGTACTGGAGAGGCTTGCCATTGCCTTGTCCTGGTCTACCAGTTATTAATAGTTTCAATCACAGCGCAGTTTCCAGGAATCCTGGGGAATTCGGATTTAGGAAGAGTTACTTCTCCGGAGGAGGACAGGTAGCTTCGCTGAGCATGGATGTCTTTGCTCTGGTAAGAGGCCACATGTTCGTGGGGAGGCCCTCAGGTATCCTGTGCCTCTGATTTGGCAGGAGCAAGACTTGAGCGGAAGCGGC
>SJYX01016707.1:371692-415119 GCA_006410675.1 Oreotragus oreotragus | reverse complement strand
TGTGGGGGGGGGGGTGGGGGGCTCCTCTTATTAACTTGTCTTTAGTCTGCATTCCCATAACGCTATTCCCATTTTCCTGTTTGGGCTCTCAGGAAGGCTGTAAGAAGTTTAGGGCAGGAACCGAAATCTGTCATATTTTCTTCCTCTTTTTGTTGGTGGTAAAATACGCTTAGCATAAAATGTACCATTTAACCGTGTTTAAGCGCACAGTTCAGTGACATCAGGTACCTTCATATTGTGCTACCATCACCACCGTCCTTCCCTCAGTTCAGTTCTGTTCCTCAGTCCTCTCCGACTTCTTGTGACCCCATGGACCTTTGTTGGCAAAGTAATGTCTCTGCTTTTTAATATGCTGTTTAGCTTTGTGATAGCTTTTATTCCAAGGAGTAAGCGTCTTTTAACTTCATGGCTGCAGTCGCCATCTGCAGTGACTTAGGAGCCCAAGAAATAAAGTCTCTCACTGTTTCCATTTTTTCCCCGTCTATTTGCCATGAAGTGATGGGACCAGATGCCATGATCTTAGTTTTCTGTATGTTGAGTTTTAAGCCAGCCTTTTCACTCTCTTTCACTTTCATCAAGAGGCTCTTTAGTTCCTCTTTACTTTCTGCCATAAGGGTGCTGTCATCTGCATATCTGAGGTTATTGATATTTCTCCCAGAACTCTTGATTCCAGCTTGTGCTTCATCCAGCCCAGCGTTTCTCATGATGTACTCTGCATATAAGATAAATAAGCATGGTGACAATATACAGCCTGACGTACTCCTTTCCCAATTCGGAACCAGTCTGTTTTTCCATGTCCAGTTCTAACTGTTGCTTCCTGACCTGCAAACAGATTTCTCAAGAGGCAGGTCAGGTGGTCTGGTATTCCCACCTCTTGAACAATTTTCCACAGTTTATTGTGATCCACACAGTCAAAGGCTTTCGCATAGTCAATAAAGCAGAAATAGATGTTTTTTCTGGAGTTCTCTTGCTTTTTCGATGACCCAGCAGATGTTGGTAATTTGATCTCTGGTTCCTCTGCCTTTTCTAAATCCAGCTTGAACATCTGAAAGTTCACAGTTCACATATTGCTGAAGCCTGGCTTGGAGAGTTTTGAGCATTACTTTGCTAGCTTGTGAGATGAGTGCAATTGTGTGGTAGTTTGAGCATTTGGGGGCATTGCCTTTCTTTGGGATTGGAATGAAAGCTGAACTTTTCCAGTCCTATGGCCACTGCTGAGTTTTCCAAATTTGCTGGCGTACTGAGTGCAGCACTTTCACAGCATCATCTTTGAGGATTTGAAATAGCTCAACTGGAATTCCATCACCTCCACTAGCTTTGTTTGTAGTGATGGTCCACTTGACTTTGCATTCCAGGATATCTGGCTCTAGGTGAGTGATCACACCATCGTGATTATCTGGGTCATGAAGATCTTTTTTGTACAGTTTTTCTGTGTATTCTTGCCACCTCTTCTTAATATCTTCTGCTTCTGTTAGGTCCATACCATTTCTGTCCTTTATCGAGCCCATCTTTGCATGAAATGTTCCCTTGGTATCTCTAATTTTCTTGAAGAGATCGCTAGTCTTTCCCATTCTGTAGTTTTCCTCTATTTCTTTGCATTGATCTCTGAAGAAGGCTTTCTTATCTCTTCTTGCTATTCTTTGGAACTCTGCGTTCAAATGACTGTATCTTTCCGTTTCTGCTTTGCCTTTAGCTTCTCTTCTTTTCTCAGCTATTTGTAATCCCATTTGTAAGCTATTTGTAATCCTCTAGAGCTCTTTGTAGCTTGCAAAACTGAAACTCCATATCTATTAAATAGCAGTTTCCCATTCCTCCCTCCCTTCTTGTCTGTCCATTCATCTGTCAGAGACACTTGGGTTGCTTCCACAATTCTACAGCCCATCTTTATAACCATATCTCTCCCACCAAAGTGTTTTGTTTACTGATCAAGCTGACCAGTGAACTGAGTCAGTGCATGTGGTATGTGCGTGCTGTGTGTGTGTGTGTGGTGAGTTGGTCAGTTGTGTCAGACTCTTCGCAACCCCATGGTTTGTAGCCCGCCAGGCTCCTCTGTCATGGGGTTCTTCAGGCAATAATGCTGGAGTGGGCAGCCATTCCCTTTCCAGAGGATCTGTGCGACCCAGGGATCAAACCTGCATCTCATGTATTACAGGCAGATTCTTTACCGACTGAGCAAGCAAGTAAGTGGTAGTTGTTGAAAATGGTTCATTTGGGCTTTCATTTTGTTTTTTTGGTCTGTTCTCCGAGGCATGTGCAATCTTAATTCCCTGAACAGGGCTTGAACACACACCCCCTGGGGCTGGAAGTGTGAAGTCTCAACCACTGGACCGTGAGGGACGCCCCTGAAAACAGTTTAAACAGTTGATGTAGTTTAAATAATTTTAAAGTTCACAAATTTAAATAACAATTCCAAATCAACCAAAAATGCGATTTAACTCAGGTTTCAGCAGGGAAAACACTGTAGCAGAAGACCCTCCTTACTAGGAAAAGCCAAGGTTAGACAGCCCTGAGTGTGGGAGCTCTGCATCTGACCCAAGCTGCTGTCACAGAGAGTGAGCTGCAAAGTTGTCACTTCCAGACAACAGCTGGAAGGGAGCCAGGAGCACCTGTGGTCCTGTCCTCTGGCCTGTCCTTTCTGGAGGTGCCAAACCTGATTCCTGCTGGAGGATTTCCTCAGGATTCATGCTGAATAAATTCATTCATTGCGACTGCTGAATAATAATAATCCAGAATGGCATTTTATTATCTTAAGTTGAGCACAATTATATGCATAGACAAACCCACACTGAAAGCCACAAATCATCACCAGGATGTTGACTGGTAAACCTGGATCAGAACAAATGAAGATAAACACAGATTTAATTGATGCAATCATCAGGACTTACACCACCATGGTGTAGGGATATCTGTGTTAAAGAGATTGGCGTGTTTGTGTTCATAGGTCAGAGTTGCCTTCTTCCCTACACAGGACAAGAGACTTATGGACACCTTTTATTGTCCTGCCACCCCCTACTTCTGCTGTGGGCTCACTCTTCATTTCATACAGTCAATTCTCAGGCAATGGACTTAATTAGATTTAGGCTTTCTTAATTACAATTGCATTCTAAGCATGCCTCCCAGTCGCTCTAGTCAATAATTTCTTATATTAAGTTTCCAAGGGGCTAAACTCCTTCAATTTATGTGGATTTTGTTTGTCTTGGGCCAAGATTCTGGTGGGGGAATGAGGTAGATCATATTAGTGTAGCTTCCACATAAAAATCCTGGGAGAATTCTGCTGCTGCTAAGTCGCTTCAGTCGTGTCCGACTCTGTGCGACCCCAGAGACGGCAGCCCACCAGGCTCCCCCGTCCCTGGGATTCTCCAAGCAAGAACACTGGAGTGGGTTGCCATTTCCTTCTCCAATGCATGAAAGTGAAAAGTGAAAGTGAAGTCGTGTCTGACTCCTAGCGATCCCATGGACTGCAGCCCACCAGGCTCCTCGGTCCGTGGGATTTTCCAGGCAAGAGTACCAATTAGTTTAAAATGGCCAGTTATAAATCCTCCTTTACAGATAACCAGGGTCAACATGTGGACAGTCGGTGTGATGTGAAGGCTTCTCTGGTGGCTCAGTGGTAAAGAATCCACCTGCAGTGTAGTAACTGCTGGAGACATGGGTTCGATCCCTGAGTTGGGAAGATCCTCTGGAGGAGGGCATGGCAACCCAATCCAGTATTCTTGTCTGGAGAATCCCATGGAGCTGGTGGGCTCCAGTCCATAGTGTCATACAGAGTCAGACACGACTAAAGTGACTTAGCATGCACGCATGCCCTTGTGTATTGTAAACTCCATACCTCCTCAGATTTGCGCAAATTCACATGTACACTGAATATTCTCCACAGACTAATAAGCAATGGTACTTCATACTGATACACTGTTTCGCAAACTGTAAAGATCCAAGTATGGTAAACAAAATACAAGCTATTTTATAACATTGAGTTGGCCATTGAGCAACATGGAGGGTGGGGGTGCCAACCGGAGTACTGCTACCTTTGCCTTGAAAACGAAGAAACTGATAAGTGATTCACCCAAGGCAGAATCGAACAGAAAGTGAAAGTGAAGTCACTCAGTTGTGTCCAACTCTTTTCGACCCCGTAGACTGTGGCCCGCCAGGCTCCTCTGTCCATGGGATTCTCCAGGCAAGAATACTGGAGTGGGTTGCCATTTCCTTCTCACCAAAGGCAGAACTGAAGAAAATTGGGACTCAAATCCTAGTTTTTTTAATTCCATATGTTGTGACCTAAAATCAAACACAAGCTCTTCCCCACACTCATTTAACTTAAAGATCTACACTCATTTAACTTAAAGATCTGTAAAAGGAAAATGCAGTTTTCTATATTTATTGAAAAAATTCCACATGTAAGGGGACCCCTGCAGTTCAAATCTGTGTTGTTTAAGGGTCATTTGTAACCAACTATGACTATTTTATATATTTACACTGTTCTTATGATAACTGTTCATGGGGTAGATAGCATATAGAAAAGCAGAGACATTACTTTGCCAACAAAGGTCCATCTAGTCAAGGCTATGGTTTTTCCAGTGGTCGTGTATGGATGTGAGAGTTGGACTGTGAAGAAGGCTGAGCGCTGAAGAACTGATGCTTTTGAACTGTGCTGTTGGAGAAGACTCTTGAGAGTCCCTTGGACTGCAAGGAGATCCAACCAGTCCATCCTAAAGGAGATCAGTCCTGGGTGTTAAATTGGAAGGACTGATGTTGAAGCTGAAACTCCAATACTTTGGCCACCTCATGCGAAGAGTTGACTCATTGGAAATGACCCTGATGCTGGGAGGGATTGGGGGCAGGAGGAGAAGGGGACGATCGAGGATGAGGTGGCTGGATGGCATCACGGACTCGATGGACGTGAGTCTAAGTGAACTCCGGGAGTTGGTGATGGACAGGGAGGTCTGGCGTGCTGCGATTCACGGGGTTGCAGAGTTGGACATGACTGAGCGACTGAACAGAACTGAACTGAACTATGATAACTGAATTCATGGTAACTTTGAGTATAAAGCATTTTCTCAATCTGATTCCAAAAGGATAAATACTACACTGCTGTATTTAAAATGGATAGCCAACAAAGTCCTACTCTATACCACAGGGAACTCTCCTCAATATTATGTGGCAGCCTGGATGGGAGGGGAGTTTGGGGGAGAATGGATACATGTATTTGTATGACTGAGTCCCTTTGCCTTTAAAGGTAGGGCCTTTAATGAGGTAGTTAAGTTAAAATGAAACTGTTAGGGTGAGCTCTAATCCCATCTGACTGGTGTCCTTATAAGGAGAGGACGTGCAGACACACTGAGACCAGGGATGTGCAAGCGCAGAGCAAAGATGGTGTGAGAATGCTGCCGTCTCACACCTGGAAGGCACCTGCAGAGGAAGGTAGCCGTCTGCGAGCCAAGGAGAGGCTGCAGAAAAAACTAACCTGCTGCCACATTGCTCCTGGACTTCCTGTGTGTGTGTGTGTGTGTGTGTGTGTGCGCCCGCGCGCACACGGGCGCGCGCACACACACACACAGCCATGTCCAACTCTTTGCAACTTCATGGACTGTAACCCACCAGGCTCCTCTGTCCATGGGATTTCCCAGGCAAGAATACTGGAGTGGGTTGCCATTTCCTCCTCCAGGGACTTTTCCTGACCCAGGGATCAAACGGACATCTCCTGAATCTCCTGCATTGGCAGGTGGATTCTTTACTAGCTGAGCCACTGGAGAAGTCCCCTGGACTTTCAGTTTCCTTAACGGTGAGAAATTTTTCTATTGTTTAAGCAACCCAGTTTGTGGTAATTTCCATCCTCTACTCATCCTTCTTATCATGCTGCTGCTGCTGCTAAGTCACTTCAGTCGTGTCCGACTCTGTGTGACCCCATAGACGGCAGCCCACCAGGCTCCCCCGTCCCTGGGATTCTCCAGGCAAGAACACTGGAGTGGGTTGCCATTTCCTTCTCCAATGCATGAAAGAGAAAAGTGAAAGTGAAGTCGCTCAGTCTGTCCGACTGTTAGCGACCCCATGGACTGCAGCCCACCAGGCTCCTCCGTCCATTGGATTTTCCAGGCAAGAGTACTGGGGTGGGGTGCCATTGCCTTCCCCGCCTTCTTATCATATCCACTGCTATTTTTCCTGTCGAGAAAATCTTCTCTTGAGCCCACTTCCCTCACCACCAACTGCTTGGCTTCTTTGCTCCCCTGAGCAGCAAAGAGATCAGATTATTTTGTTACCAAGTTTAGCTCTTCTTCGTGTCAATTTCTGTCCGTTCTTCAGCCCTAATCCCCCACGTAAACTCAGCTTGTAAAGGTCATCAAAGACCTCTGTGCTGCTGAATGTAAAGGACGGTGCTCGCTGTGCTTGATCTCTCAGCCGCCTGGACACAGTCCACCACCCGCTTCTACTTGATAACCCTTTCTTCACTTGATTTCTAAAATGCCAGACTCTCTTCATTTTTCTATTTCCTCACTGATCTCTCTTCATCTCTCTGGCTGCTTCCTCCTGGTTCCTCCTGACCAGTGAAAGAACGTGTCAGTCGCTCAGTCATGTCCGACTCTTTGCGATCCCATGGACTGTAGCCCTCCAAGCTCCTCTGTCCGTGGGATTCTCCAGGCAAGAATACTGGAGTAGGTTGCCATGCCCTGCTCCAGGGGATCTTCCCAACCCAGGGATCGAACCTGGGTCTCTTGCATTGCAGGCAGGTTCTTTACCATCTGAGTCACTAGGGAAGCCCAACTGGCCTACGTACAGAAGAGCATTTTATGGCCACTTCCAGGCTCTCATCTCCATCTGGCTCACTTCAGATCACGTCATTCAGTCCAGTGGCTTTAACTGACTCCCAAATTTTTATTTTCTGCCCAGATCTGTCCTCTGCACTCAGACTTGCAAATGCAGCTCCTCCCGGATACTTGAGAGTCCTCCACTTGGGTGTCTAAAAAGACATTAGCAAGCTGGGATTCCTCATCTACACCCCCACCCAGCCAGCCACACTGCCTGCAACCTCCCTCAACTCAGTTCAGTTCAGTTCAGTTACTCACTCATGTCTGACTCTTTGCGACCCCAAGGACTGCAGCACGCCAGGCCTCCCTGTCCATCTCCGACTCCCGGAGTTCACTCAAACTCATGCCCATTGAGTCAGTGATGCCATCCAACCATCTCATCCTCTGTCATCCCCTTCTCCTCCTGCCTTCAATCTTTCCCAGAATAAGTGTCTTTTCAAATGAGTCAGCTCTCCGCATCAGGTGGCCAAAGTATTGGAGTTTCAGCTTCAGCATCAGTCCTTCCAATGAATACTCCAATGAATAATCAGTCCTGAGTATTCCTTTAGGATGGACTGGTTGGACCTCCTTGCAGTCCAAGGGACTTTCAAAAGTCTTCTCCAACATCACAATTAAAAAGCATCAATTCTTCCGTGCTCAGCTTTGTTTATAGTCTAACTCTCACATCCATATATGACCACTGGAAAAACCATAGCCTTGACTAGATGGACCTTTGTTGGCAAAGTAATCTCTCTGCTTTTCAATATGCTGTCTAGGTTGGTCATAACTTTCCTTCCAAGGAGTAAGCGTCTTTTAATTTCATGGCTGCAATCACCATCTGCAGTGATTTTGGAGCCCAAAAAAAATAAAGTCTGACACTGTTTCCACTGTTTTCCCATCTATTTCCCATGAAGTGATGGGACCAGATGCGATGATCTTAATTTTCTGAAAGTTGAGCTTTAAACCAACTTTTCACTCTTTTCTTTCACTTTCATCAAGAGGCTTTTTAGTTTCTCTTCACTTTCTGCCATAAGGGTGGTATCACCTGCTTATCGGAGATTATTGATATTTCTCCCACCAATCCAGCTTGCAATTCATACAGCCCAACGTTTCTCATGATGTACTCTGCATATAAGTTAAATAAGCAGGGGGACAATATACAGCCTTGAAATACTCCTTTTCCTATTTGGAACCAATCTGTTGTTCCATGTCCAGTTCTAACTGTTGCTTCCTGACCTGCACACAGATTTCTCAAGAGTCAGGTCAGGTGCTCTGATATTCCCACCTCTTGAACAATTTTCCACAGTTTGTTGTGATTCACACAATCAAAGGCTTTGGCACAGTCAGTAAAGCAGAAATAGATGTTTTTCTGGAACTCTCTTGCTTTTTCAATGACCCAGCGGATGTTGGCAATTTGATCTCTGGTTCCTCTGCCTTTTCTAAATCCAGCTTGAACATCTGAAAGTTCACAGTTCACATACTGCTGAAGCCTGGCTTGGAGAATTTTGAGCGTTACTTTGCTAGCATGTGTGGAGGTAATGAGGATAACAGTGACCTCCTTCAAAAGGTCCCGTGCATGAGCTGCTGCACTCAGTGCCCCAACCCTGCAGCTGTCTACCATCCACCCACGCCCCCACCAGAGGCGCCTGGACACTCACAGGCAAGTCTAGGTCAGTCTTTTGTGGGGCAACGCCAAAGAATCACAAAGAAAGGCAATGCCAAAGAATGTTCAAACTACTACACAATTGCACACATCTCACACGCTAGCAAAGTAATGCTCAAAATTCTCCAAGCCAGGCTTCAGCAGTACGTGAACTATGAACTTCCAGATGTTCAAGCTGGATTTAGAAAAGGCAGAGGAACCAAAGATCAAATTGCCAACATCTGCTGGATCATGGAAAAAGCAAGAGAGTTCCAGAAAAGCGTCTACTTCTGCTTTACTGACTACACCAAAGCCTTTGACTGTGTGAATCACAACAAACTGTGGAAAATTGTTCAAGAGATGGGAATACCAGACCACCTGACCTTCTTTCTAAGAAATCTGTATGCAGGTCAGGAAGCAACAGTTAGAACTGGACACAGAACAACAGACTGGTTCCAAATCAGGAAAGGAGTACTTCAAGGCTGTATACTGTCCCCCTGCTTATTTAACTTATATGCAGAGAACATCATGAGAAATGCTGGGCTGGAAGAAACACAAGCTGGAATCAAGACTGACAGGAAAAATATCCATAACCTCAGATAAGCAGTTGACACCACCCTTATGGCAGAAAGCTAAGAGGAACTGAAGAGCCTCTTGATGAAAGTGAAAGAGGAGAGTGATAAACCTGGCTTAAAACTCAACATTCAGAAAACGAAGATCATGGCATCTGGTGCCATCACTTCATGGCAAATAGGTAGGGAAACAGTGGAAACAGTGGCAGACTTTATTTTTTGAGGCTCCAAAATCACTGTAGATGGTAGTTGCAGCTATGAAATTAAAAGACGCCTTGCTCTTTGAAAGAAAATCTATGACCACCCTAGACAGCATATTAAAAAGCAGAGACATCACTTTGCCCTAAAGGTCTGTCTAGTCAAAGCTATGGTTTTTCCAGTAGTCATGTGTGGATGTGAGAGCTGGACTATAAACAAAGCTGAGCGCTGAAGAACTGATGCTTTTGAACTGTGGTGTTAGAGAAAACTCTTGAAAGTCCCTTGGACTGCAAGGAGATCCAACCAGTCAATCCTAAAGGAAATCAGTCTTGAATATCCATTGAAGGACTGATGCTGAAGCTGAAACGCCAATATTTTGGCCACCTGATGCAAAGAACTAACTCACTGGAAAAGACCCTGGGAAAGATGCTGGGAAAGATCGAAGGCGGGAGGAGAAGGGGAAGACAGAGGATGAGATTGGATGGTATCACCAACTCGATGGACATGAGTTTGAGTAAGCTCCGGGAGTTGGTGATGGACGGGGAAGCCTGGTGTGCTGCAGTCCTTGGGGTCGCAAAGAGTTGGACACGACTGAGCTACTGAACTGAACTGATAGTTGAGTTACAATGTTGTGTTAGCAACTTCAATTTTAATTATTTTTTAAAATGTTATGGATTAATTTACTTATTTTTGGCGGTGCTGTCTTCCTTGCCGAGCGGGGTTTTCTCTAGTTGCGGCAGGCAGGGGCTTCTCTCTAGCTGTGGCTCACAGCCTTCGCACTGCAGTGGCGTCTCTTTCTGCAGAGCATGGGCCCTAGGGTAATCCTAAAGGAAATCAGTCTTGAATATCCATTGAAGGACTGATGCTGAAGCTGAAACGCCAATATTTTGGCCACCTGATGCAAAGAACTAACTCACTGGAAAAGACCCTGGGAAAGATGCTGGGAAAGATCGAAGGCGGGAGGAGAAGGGGAAGACAGAGGATGAGATTGGATGGTATCACCAACTCGATGGACATGAGTTTGAGTAAGCTCCGGGAGTTGGTGATGGACGGGGAAGCCTGGTGTGCTGCAGTCCTTGGGGTCGCAAAGAGTTGGACACGACTGAGCTACTGAACTGAACTGATAGTTGAGTTACAATGTTGTGTTAGCAACTTCAATTTTAATTATTTTTTAAAATGTTATGGATTAATTTACTTATTTTTGGCGGTGCTGTCTTCCTTGCCGAGCGGGGTTTTCTCTAGTTGCGGCAGGCAGGGGCTTCTCTCTAGCTGTGGCTCACAGCCTTCGCACTGCAGTGGCGTCTCTTTCTGCAGAGCATGGGCCCTAGGGTGCGGGCCTCAGTGGTTGTTGCTCCTGGACTCTGGAATGCAGGCTTTGTAGTTGTGGTGCACAGGCTTAGTTGCTCCACACAAGTGAGATCTGGAACCAGGGTTCAAACCCATGTCTTCTGCATTGGCAGGAGGAGTCTTTACCACTAAGCCACCAGGGAAGCCCCTAGCAGGTGTATTCTTATCCACTGCGCCACCAGGGAAGTCCAGCAACTTCAATTTTTAAATAAATTACAAAGCCTCAGAATGTGCCATTTTAACTGCTTTTAATAAGCCAAGTTCTCTCTACTCAATCCAACTGGCATTGCTCTACATCAGGAAAAGTTTTACGGGCTGAACAAGGCCCCTTATCTTCCTTGTCCTGTTACAATGGGAAGCTTTCATCAGAAGAACCTTATCCTCCTCTTTCCAAAACACAACACGGCAAAAAAACTCCCACTGTCCAAGATTGCTCAGTGTTAATTAAAGTCATTAGCCCGGTGGAAAGTTAAGCAATTTGTCTTTTAACTCCCTACATTCTTGGGCCTTGAGAACAAAAAGGAGTTTAGGTTAAACATCTACTTCTCTTTAAATATTCATGGTGTGGTTTCAATGGAAAGGTTTTCTGGAATTAACAAACCTTCTAGTAATAGTCTCATCTCCTGCTAGAAATTCTCCAGGCATCACTGAAAACTTACCGCTTCTCAGTAACTCCAGAGAAGGTGGGCATCATCATTGGCCTGATTTGATAGTTTCATTTTTCTCTCAACAGATATTTATTGAGCTCTTTATGTGTCAGGGATCACACTGAATGCTGGGCCTGCAGTGGTCAGGGAAGGCTTCCTGGAAGAGATGCACTCAGAAACTCTTAACAAGGTAGAAATTGGCTGGGCTAAGTGGGGCAGGAGGTAGGCAAGGATAGAAGGAAGAAGAACTAGAGGAAGAAATCAATGTCAGAAAGAGAATGGTTCATATATCTCACCATTCTTGACTCAAACATGTAGTGAATTAAATGGAGAATTCAGTCCATTTATATGGAGGATTAAATAGTGAGTTCACTACACATTTGAATCTCTTTGAACCTCCAAAGAGATATGTCCATGTCCCAGAATCTGTGAATGTGTATTTGGAGCTGTGTGATGTTCCAGTTAGCCCAGTAGCCTTGATGTCTTCAAGAATTTTCTGGGACGCAGCAGCCATCAATTAATAAATCAGTGCTGTTGGGGTGTGAACTATTAACCATAAAAATCCACCTACTCTGTCCATATTTCTTTGTTTGGTACTCAAGGAATTCATGATAGACTCTGCCAAATTCAAGAATTTCACTTACAATAATTTTTATTTTTTCTCCATTTAACATTCCTAAACAACAATAAAAGCAACAAAACGAGGTTTGAGGAAAAGGAACATGCTTTTGTATAATACCCATTTTTGACAGAATACGTTTAAATTTGTTCTTACATTTAAGGACACATATTTTTAATTTCATAAAACCGGTACGTACCACAGAGCAAATGCTCAGTATTTTTACTGAAGCTTTTTGACTTATCTAGCATCTGAATGTGAAGGTCAGTGTTACATTCATTTTAACTTTTGTTTTCTCCCAGATCAAAATATTTGTTTTGGCTATATTGAGGGAGCTTTCCCAGAAAAATTCTCCTTTTTGGCTGTTAACAAGTTAGTTCACTTCCTGTCTCTAACTGTGGAGACAATTCGGAGAAGATTAACTATAATCTCCAGGCTGTTGGTTTGTTTTTCATTTCCTCGCATTTCAAATCCTGTTCATTTTTGTGTATCAGCTTTTCACATGATAGGCAGATCCTCAATCAATGTTTACTAATTTAATTGAGGAAAACACCTCGTGAGCTAAACACTATAGTTCAATTGGCAAAATTGGCTTCAGATTGCTTTCATCCATCGTCTTTCTGAATGTTTCACAATCCGGAATGAACCAGAGGCCCATGTATGCAAGTGAGTCTGTGTAACGCCTCCCGCAAAAGCAAAGAGATAAACACTCAAGTGTGAGGAGATGAAGCACTGATGAAGAATGTAAGCCCCCTCAAAACCACCAAATTTCGAGGCCATTTAGCCGTCTCGATACAACATCAGCATCGTTTCCCATTGTTCTGGTAACTTTCAAATACATCTGCATTCGTGTCATCTGCTTCAGATACTGGCCAGATTTTTACCCTTAAAGCCATACAGATGAGGTTGCTGCTAACTGAGTAAAAAGCTTGAGGTCGAAGGCGGTTTCTTGGCCCTGGTCAGGGAGAACAGTGGCCCCTTTGTGTTTCCAGACTCTCTGGGGCTTGGCCTTGCCTCTTCTTGGATAACTTGTTGCTCTTGGACATGCTGGGCCACGGCCAGTTCTGGTCGCAACCCTCCCCGCGAGTCGTTCCCCTGGGGCCGCCCGGCCAGCGGTGAACACACTGACTCGCTGTCCTCCAGGGCTAGGCTTCCAGAATGTGCCCTGCCCATTTTGTGAACCTAACACCTGACGTAAAACTTCTAATTACAGACCCCAAAATCTCTCTCCTAGGAGATCTGAAACTGCAAGCCGCTCTTCGTTAAGAACTTGTGTTTTCACTGGAAAGCCCATTCCAAACGTTGGCCACAGTTCACTCCATCTGATCCATGCTTTTTATCTCTTCTCGACCAGACAAATGCATAATAAAGCTTCATTTGCTGCATGATCAGGCAATCCATTTTCAAGACTGGATGTACACAAGCCCCTGCCGGGCCAGTGGGCTGTACAAAGTGCCCCAAAGGTATTTCTCCGGTTTTGCCTCGGGTTCTGGCAGAACAGCCATGACGTTCCTCAACAAAGGCTTTACAGTTTCAAAGGGAGCTTAGATCCCTTGATTTTAGTAGTGTCAGTGGTTACTTTCTGAGTCTTCAGACATCCAGCCTGCTGTGTGTTTAGCGCTGGATTTTGATGTGAAGTGGTGGAATTATGAAACACAAATATCACTTGGCAAGGGACCATTCTAACAGATTTTTGTATATTTCAATCTCTTCGCAACCTAGGCCTTTTGGATTACTTGCAGCCTGGCATATTGGTCAGAAAACTTTACATCCCTAGCGTGAGTGAAGGGCCCATCCCCAGTCTTGCACCAAGGACAGTGAAGTGGGGAGAAGTCCAGGGATATAAAGCTCCAATCAGTCCTCTTTCTTATTCCAAGTCACACTTGATGTACATGCATTTTCTATTTGGCACGCACCCCAGGGGCCCAGGCAGGCTCAGGGTGGCCCAAAATATTAGGGGAAAGAAAGGCTGCTGAAGTCTGGCACTGCCCTGAATTACCAGAAGAAAAGGTCAAGTCAGAAATGGGGATGGGGGCAGGATGAGGGAGCCTGGGGGAGCCCCCAGGGGACAGCAGATGACGCAGGGGCCTCCGTAGGGATAGTCAGCATGTATTTGGCTAGACTGTCCCCTTTTTGCATTTCTCTCAGGAAACTGTATTGCAGTAAAAAATCTGAAGAGGGTCCAAGCAGAAGAAATCTTGTGCCAACTTTGGGCTCAAGTCTTCCTATTCACTCATTCTTTCAGCAACTTATTGAGCAGCCATGATCCTAAATACTGTTCTAGATTCTGATGACGCAGTAGCGGGTGAGTCAGATGAATTCTCTGCCCTCTTAGAGCTTGCCTTCTGATGGGGAAGGCAGAGAATTAATAAGCAAATATATCTAATAATTCTGTTGTTGTTGCTGATAGTCACTAAGTCGTGTCCGACTCTTTGCAACCCCGTGGACTATAGCCCGCCAGGCTCCTCTGTCCATGAGATTTCCCAGGCAAGAATACAGAAGTGGACTGCCATTTCCTCCCACAGGGGTCTTCCCGACCCAGGTATTGAACCACCCGAATCTCCTGCATTAGCAGGCAGATTCTTTGCCACGCAGATTTTAATTTTAGTTTATGATAAATGTTATGAAGGGGTAGGTGACATGTTATACAGGGTGGCCAAGGAGGGCATCACTGAGGAGGTCGATTTTTAGCTAAGAACCAAAAGATGAAAAGGAAGTTCTCACTGTTTGATGATCTAGGGATCATTCTGTTCATTCCAAGCTGAATGAGCAGGAAATGCGAAGGCCCTGAGACAGGGAATACCTGGGAGTGTTTGAGGAAGCCTGTAGGCTGGAGCACAGTGAGTGAGGCAGAGTGTGTGGGATGAGGTGAGTGTCAGACAGAGGCCCCATCCTGTGAAACCTGGTAGGTCACAGCAAGGAGCTGGTATTCTAATTTTGTTACAATGGGAGTGGAGAGGGTGATCAGTAGGTGGCTTTGGGTTGAACTTCTTGGGGTCCCTACAACCTGGTAAAGTCATGTAATACTCAGGGTCATAAAAAGAGATCAGAGTTTGTGTGTTTGCTACTGTTGTTGAGCCACTAAGTCATGTCCAACTTTTTGGGGACCCCATGGACTATAGCCCACCTGGCTCCTCTGTCCATGGTTTTTTCCAGGTAAGAATACTGGACTGGGTTGCCATTCCCTTCTCCAGGGGATCTTCCCAACCCAAGGATTGAGCCTGGGTCTCCTGCATTGCAGGCAGATTCTTTACTGCTGAGCCACCAGGGTGCTGAATATTTCAACCATGTTGCCTATCAGGACTATAGTCCCTACCAAGGGCCGCTTTTCTTCTCACCAACCTACTTAAGATCCGTCAATTAGAATTAAGGTGCATCCGCTTGTCATGAACTGTTCACATCCCCCAGTGCCTAATAGCACCAGTGACTTATGGTGGGGCCCTCACTCATTTATTAAGTATTTATTAAGTCCCTGTTACGTCCTAGGGATACAGTGGTGAGCAAAATACACATGTTCCTTGCTTATTATGGAACTTAATGATAGGGAAAGTGCAGTGGTAGGGGAGCATACAGCAGCATAGTCAAGTAACCTGGTCAAGGAAGACTTCCTGGAGGAAGCGACGTTTAAGCTGAGAGCTGAAGATTAAGTAGGAGAACACCAGTTGTAGAAGTTTTCCAGTCGGAAGGAATGGCATATAGCCAGAG
This sequence comes from Oreotragus oreotragus, assembly GCA_006410675.1. Classification (NCBI taxonomy): domain Eukaryota; kingdom Metazoa; phylum Chordata; class Mammalia; order Artiodactyla; family Bovidae; genus Oreotragus; species Oreotragus oreotragus. The sequence goes on along the minus strand of SJYX01016707.1, from coordinate 399,610 downwards.
GTAAGAGAGAATGTGGTGCATTTTAAGAAATATTTTCAAAAAGATGAGAGGCAGAGTACAACATTGAGAAGTGGGAAGACCTGAGGCTGAAATGTACTTAAGGATCCAGGTCATGAGGCTAAATCATGAAGAGTCACATCAGGGTGTTAAAGCATCTGTACTTTATCATGAAGGTGATGGGAATTCTCTAAAGGGTATGGAAGATGGATTGGGAATGAGGGAAGACGGTGGTAGGAAAAGTCATTGTACTAATTCAGGGGGGATATTTGTGATTTGACCAAAATAGTAGCCATGGAAATGGAGCAGATTTGACTGATTACAGCTACATTCATCCACAGTTTAAAAACATAACTTGGAGCCAACTCTCTCTAAGGAAATGAAGCCAAAAAAAATATGGGGAGAAAGAATGAAGAGAACATGATGGGTTATGTCAGCTGAATTTATAAAGGAGCAAAACCCAAGCATGTGTAGATGCTATGAAGAAGATGAATGATATGCAGAGAATAGGGAGAGAAAAGGATAGTGGGAAGAAAGAGATGATATGGCCCCTGAGAGAGGGAGGGGGCGAGTGGTAGTCCCCGGGGCCAGCCCACTTCCTGGCAACTTTCTAGGTTCAGTTCCCATAAGCTTCAGCTTTATCACGTGTTCCAGTCATGAATTCTCATGACCCCTGTCTCTCATATTGCTCCATATGGAGGAGCTTCTCCCCCTCCACATGCAGGCTAGCTTGACTGAGTTTTGCTCCTTGCAACTTAAAAGAATCTGAATCAACCATTACGTTATACAAACTAATTCTTCAAGAAAGTCATTAATTAAAGCAGGGCAAACTGATGCAGTTATAATGAGAACTATAACTTCTGAGTGTTTGTAGATGTCCCTGTCCACGGATCAACTGGTTTTCAATTCGATGAGTCCAACTGCGATCAAAAAGTGCCTTGGAGAACAAAAAGCATTGAACGGCCGTGATGTCTGATCTCTCTCCAACTCCTTCTCCAAGGGCTGAATCACAAGAAACCACTTCTGAGGCCAGAGACCACAAACCCGGGGGGCAGTGGCCCAAGGAAGGATGAGGACAAAGAACAGGGGAGAGAAGCTGACTCTTGCCAAGAAGCACTCATGAATATTCCGGAGAAGTCAGGTCAAACAGCAAAAGGGAGTGAAGGCTTGCTGGAAACCCAAGATGATAATCATATTGGACATGATGAGGATAGGACAGGGTGAGATAAGGCTCAGACTGAGCTGGTGGATGGAAATTGTTTGGTGAGGTACAGCGTGAGAAAACTGAGCAACTACCAAGTTTCAGAACTTGTGAGGGGACAAAAAGAGAGGATGGCCTGCTCCACGTTCTTAAGGACTTAAAGTCTGGTGAGAAACCCAGACGTATACACAGATTACATAATGAGAAGCAGGTTAGCACGGGTGCCGTGAGTTTACAAAGTGCATTTAGATTAAGCTAGGGGTTCAAGGTATCACAGCTGGACACAGTTATGTTCGGTTGTAACAGTTACATCAGATATAAACCTGTAGTTATGCAGGGAATTTCAGGACCAGCAAAATTTTAGGTGTATCTGAAAAGTTCTGAAGCACTCGTAGCAGGTTTTACAATTAATATCATAATATAAAGTGGTAACAGCAGAAGAGAAGGCTGGGGATTTAAAGAGAAGCCATTCCATGAAGGGCATTTTTATTTCCAAGATAAAAATCTTAGACTTATTCTTTTTTATAGATAAGTATTGGTAAAAGTTTTAGTCACAAGAAGATGCAAAAATTATGCAACAGTGTATCTTCCAACTTAAAAAAAAACTAGAAATGGAAATTTTTACAAAACACTGTTAAATTGTACCTGTAAATACTTACCTTTTAAAATTCCAAATATCAACAAAAAGTGACCAACCAGACATTGAAGAATGTAATCATGCAAGCAATTTAGTAGAAACAAGGTTAGGATATGAACTCTGTAAATACTGAATATATACCTTTCTTTCTGTAAATCAGAAACAGAAAATACACATCCTTTCCTATGTTGTTGGAGCATCTTCTAATATAGATCATGCATTTAGGTACAAAGAGAATCTTAACAAAATATCCTAAAAGAGATTTCATAGATCATTATTTTCTGATTAGATTCTAAGCTAGAAATCAGCAATAAAATTGGACGTGATTTTATCAGTCACTGAAAGATGTTTAGCAAGAGGGTGACACAATGTGAGGAATGGGTTTGGAACAAGAGTTAGGAGACACAGGAGGAGGGAAACCAGTTAAAGAGATATTGCAACAGTCTAAGAAAGCAAGACAGTAAGTCCCCTGTCTATGAACCTTCAAGTTGCAAACTTTCAAAAATGCAAACATGTGTTCACGTGTCCAACCATGTAAGTCAGTTCACAGATGGTTGTGCTTTTGTGTACTTTACTCTGCAGTACTGTGTAGGGTACAGTGGTGCAGGAGCTTTATTTCAAGCCCAGGAAGTCCAGAAGCAAGGGTAAAGGCAGCAGTGATGTAGTGGGTACTGCTAAGAAGTTCTTTTACAGTTGTATTGTACTACTGTACTTTTCCAGGTTCTATACTGTAAGATTCAGAATATTGTCTTTATTGCTTTTGTTTGGTTTTTTTTTATGTATTATTTGTGTGAAAAGTATTATAAACCTATTACATTACAGTACTATACAGCCCATGGTGTTAGCTGGGTTCCTAGACTAACTTTGTTGGACTGAATGAAAAAAAATTAGACTTATGAACATGTTCTTGCAACAGAACTTCTACATATGTAGGGGACTTAGTGTAATGTGAGTCTGCACCAAGACAGGAGATGTAGGGAATAAAAAGGAATAGACAATTTAAGAAGTATTTAGTAGATAAAATAAAAAAGGACTGGCTGACTTAATTTAGGGGAGAGAGAGAGACAGAGAGGGAAAGGAGAGGAGGAGGAGGGAAAGAGAGAGAAAAGAGAGAGGTGAGGGGATGGAGAAAGGGTGAATGAGGAGGCTGGGTGGTGATCCAGTGGAGGCAGTGTCAGTAACTCCGGCGAGCGACACAGGAGAAGGGAGAGGTCTTGGGGAAACAGGCAGCGCTCATCTTTGGGCTGGTTCGGTTTGCGGAACACAGGCTGTAGTGCAATTTGTGGAAAGAAAGCTGTAAACATTGCCATTGGCAACAAGATTCTTCTTTTGTGCAGGGGAAATTCAGAACTCAGGCCATGAAAGGGGAGAGCGTGTCAGGGTTCCTCTTTTATCTGGTGCTTGGTTGGGGACGGGTGTGTTTATCAGAAGTACTTAATAGGACTTTATACCACCTGCCTCTTATGCCCACCACTTACCTGACATGTTTAGGAGAATGAGGGGGTGATAACTGTCCAAGCCAGCTGGAAGACAAGATGAAGGACTCTACAACAAGGGCCACAAGGGCAGACTAATGCTATAGTGAATCCAGAAAAGGAGGCAGGACTGCGGGTGAAATCAAGAGAGTGGCCTTGTTTTAAAAGTCCAGAGGAGGCACACAAGTCTTTTCAGTGCTGGGATGGATCATAGGCAGTGACCCACAGATAGGAATAAGCTTTGGGTGGAAGGATCAGGACCTGGAGGGTGCACTGGGAGGGAGGGGGAAGGGAGATGGGTCCTGAAGCCCGGACAGGGATTAGGACTCAGCAGGGCAGACCAACGGCAATGTGGCAGAGATTTGGGGTCTGCAGACTACAGTTATTTCATGGGCTCTTATGTAAATAGACTTCCCTGGTGGCTCAGACAGTAAAACATCTGTCTACAATGTGGGAGACCTGGGTTCAATCCCTGGGTTCGGAAGATTCCCTGGAGAAGGAAATGGCAACCCACTACAGTACTCTTGCCTAGAAAATCCCATGGACGGAGGAGCTTGGTGCAGGCTACTGTCCATGGGGTCGCAAAGAGTCAGGCATGACTGAGCGACTTTACTTCACTTCACTTCTATGTAAATTGAAGTCATTAAAATTAATTTTGCCCTGTGAATTTTCTGAAGAGTTTCTCTACATTTCTTTGGATGGTTGATATCCAAGACCAAGGAGATTCAGCAGAGACCTTTATCTAACAAAGATAAAGCCTTGTTTTATGTGTTCACAGTTGAGGATTAAGGGACTTTTGACTACTTGAGGGGGCTTAGTAAGTGTTGACTACAATGACTTAGAAAATCCTTAGGGCATCAGATGGTGATGCAGCCTAAGTCTTCCAGAACACGTTCCACTTTGAAGCATGCGGTCCAGGGGGCCTGGAAAACAAGGAGGCAGTGATCTCAAGCAAAGGGCATGACCTTTTTTTATCTGCAGTTTTCTAGTCTGTAAAATGGGAATTGTAATTTCTTCCTTCACTCAGTGAATGCTTTATGGGCATTTTCTGTGTGCCAAGCAAGATTCTACCCACATTATAGAGTTATTTTCAGAATTAAATGAAGCAACGTAAGTGAAAGTCCTTAGTATAGAGTCTAGAATCTACTAGGTGTGAACTGTATTCACTTTTTTATCCAAAAGAATTTTTTTTTTTTTTACTACAACATGAATGGGCATTTGAATCAATATTGGGTCAGGCCAACAATGGGCCAAGCATAATCAGAGCACTTGTTATAAATATCAGGATGTCTTGCAGGGGGAAAGGATTGACTGCGTTGGGGATCCAAGAAGGAGATGACTTCTAATTTAAAGGTACATTTTAGAAGCAGTAGGATGAAGGGCAAAATGTTGCTCTTGGGAAAGCGAACCCTATGTCCAGGTCATTCTGGGAAGTCTACATAAGGTGTAATGAAACAGCACAGATGTTTCGAGTTAAGACCTGTTGGAAATATGACTGTCATTCTGGGTCTGGAACATCGAGAAAGAACTATCAGGTAGCTTGCTTCATCAGCATGTTTAGAGTTAAGCTGCATGACAAAATAATTGTTCTTCTGAGACATCTTAACTGTAAACACTGCAATGCACTCACTGAAGCCTGGGAAGTGAGTTTTCAATTCAGAATAAATATTTGGAATTAACTGGTAAGGACCCTGATAATTCATATATTAGCATTTCCCAGTGCTCTGGGTAATTCATTTTAAAGAGTAAAGGAAGAAAACCTGACTCAAGCTGGCAAACATGTTTTCTCTCAGTATTACTTTCGCTTCCAAAATGAGTTGATTCATTATCAAAGGGTGTGGGGCTTTCCATTTTCCTTTTATAAACTGGACTTTAGCCCAGACTGTGACGAGCCTAATGAGGTTGGTCAGAAGTCACAATGAGACGGACTATACCTGATACTCAAAGAGAGAAGGGGAAGACCAAGGCTGCTTGCACATGCCCCCCTGGTACTCTGAAAGACAGTAACATCACTTACTACATTATGATAACTGTAACTGCCAGATTATTTTTCAACCTTTCCAATAGACTTTTAGCTCCTCAAGGACAAGGACTGTGTATTATTTTTTTTTAATTTTTAAAATTTATTTGTTTTTGGCTGTGCTGGGTCTTCTCTGCTGCAAGCAGGCTTTCTCCAGTTGTGGGGAGCAGGCTGCGCTCCAGTTGCCACGCACCGGCTTCTCACTGCGGCGGCTCGTCTGTGGGCCACAGGCTCTAGCCACATGGGCGTCAGTAGCTGTGGTACGTGGGCTTAGTTGCCCTGTGACATGTGGGATCTTCCTGGACCGGGGATCAAGCCCACGTCCCCTGCATTGGCAGGTGGGTTCTTAACCACTGGACCACCAGGGAAACCCAAGGACTGTGTATTATTAATCACTGTAACTCCAGGTACTTGAATACCCCTCATAGGAGAGGCTCAGTAAACGCCTTATAGTGAGCAAGGGGTTCAGTGAATTAGAGGGGTGGATGGACAGATAGAGGGGTAGACAGATGAATCTTGGGTTCCCGACATTAAAGAAATAAATGCCATAACCATACAGAAATGGTGCTCAGATTAAAGGGGGAAAGAGACTGACTGATTGGGGCCCAAAAGAGTCACTGAGGAGGGATCCGATTGTAGAGTCATTTAAGGAAAAGCAAGGAAGAGCCTGGCGGGCTGCGGTCTACGGGGTCGCACAGAGTCGGACACGACTGAAGTGATTTAGCAGCAGCAGTAAGAAAAAGGAAACATGGATTGGTTTCACCACAGCTTCTCCTAATCTGTCCTGCTGGGACTCCGGAAAGCAAGCTGCTCTGGGGTAAATGAGGCTGCCTTGTGGCGACCAAGAACTAGGAAGGCCTCCAGGGCTTCCCAGAGGGACAGAAGGCGCTTCTCCTTGACTATGGATTTGTAATCCTGAGAGGCAAGTCTCCATCAGCCTGTGGTGGGAGGGTTACAGGGTTCTAGCGCCCACTGAGCGGTCATCGCGACATCTCCAAATGGTCACTTATAATGGACGGACAAGGGTGGAGCAAGGGGTGGAGGAGCTTTGGGAATGGAGGCCGTGGGAGTTGGCTTCAAGACTTCAGGTGGCAATATGAGTGCCAGGGGACCGTATTTCATACCAAGGGATTTGGTCAGGTCAGCAGCTGCAGGGCCCCGGAAGCACAAACCTTTCACCTCCCGGGCATCTCAGACTGAGCCTGTCCACGTAGAGTAATAAAAAAAAACCCCGCAATCTGCCAGACCTGGGAACAGCCAGGAGAGGGCGCCTCCAGGGACAACTCACTAGTCTGAAGAGCAGCGAAAGGTGAAAATGTTGATTGGGACCCCATGGACTGTAGCCCACCAGGCTCCTCTGTCCATGGAATTCTCCAGGCAAGAATACTGAAGTGGGTTGTCATTCCCTTCTCCAGAGGATCTTCCCAACCCAGGGATCAAACACAGGTCTCCTGCATTGTAGGCAGATTCTTTTCCATCTGAACTGCCAGGAGCTAAAAAGCTGTGGGGAGGGAGGGACTGCAGGGTCCCCTCCCTGGGCAACACTGACCCAAGGCCCTTTGAGAGAAGGTTGTGCCACAAGAATGGTCATTAGAGAACGTAGTCTCTGCCTTTCTACTGGCCGGTGGAACTTGAAAAAAAGATCGGCTCTCAACTAACTGCATGGAAAGCAGCAGATACAAATACATCTGTACAAGGGAAATCTCTCCACTCCCCAGTGCTTTACATGGTTCATATGAAGATCTGAAATTTCAAATTTATAATCTACACATTCAAGAGGGTGGGGGAATATTGGAGGGGCGGGGTCAAACGTACTGTACAAAAGGAAAGCTTGAATTTATAGATTATTCTACTGCTATCAGCTCTAACCATTAAGGATGTAGGAGATCACCATTTTTAAGAGCATGTGAGCCAAATGCTAGGGTTTCAATCCAGGCTTAGATGCCTTTTACTCTGAGACCATGAGCAAGGCTCTTCACCTCCTAAGTCTCTGCTTCTTCTATAGAAGAACACCAACCACAGAATTGTTAAGATTAATGAAAGTAATCCAAGTAAATGCTGGCACATAATAAGAACTCATGCTTCCCTGGTGGCTCAGCTGGTAAAGAATCCCCCTGCAATGAGGGAGACCTGGGTTCGATCCCTGGGCTAGGAAGATGCCCTGGAGAAGGGAATGGCTACCCACCCACTCCAGTATTCCGGCCTGGAGAATTCCATGGGGTCACAAAGAGCTGGACACAACTGAGTGACTTTCACTTTCACAATAAGAACTCAGGAAACTAGCATTCATATAAAATATGACTTGAATGATAAAATTTGAATTGCATCACATTTGGCCAAACATGCCCACGTTTCCTGGGCTTCCCTGGTGACTCAGTGGTAAAGAATCCACCTGCCAATGCAGGAAACCACCTGCAAGGCAGGAGACCAAAGTTCAACCTCTGGCTCAGGGAAAGGGCATGGAAACCCACTCCAGTATTCTTGCCTGGAGAATCCCCATGGACAGAGGAGCCTGACGGGCTACAGTCCACGGGGTCACAAAGAGTCACCACCGCCATCACCACTAGCGATTTTTCCTACATAATTACGGGTAGCGTGAACTCGTGAGACAAATCAAAAACATATATTCAGATACACTCTCTTCCTTCTAAGTTACTTAAGAGTCTCTTGCTGAGCCTCCAACGTTTTTACAGAATGTAGTTTGGAAGCAATTGCTTTATTCGGCCAAAACTAAAAGCCATACATCCTAACCTGATTATAGTGAGTTCAATACTTTACTGCTGGCCCACTCATGCTGTAATAACCATAGACAACATCTGAAGTTGGCTCCACTGAAGCTCCTTCTAATATCTGAGCCGGTATGATCCTGAACCTATGTGATGGGTACATAATTGACACTGCCAAGGAAAACAGTTTAGGAGGAGACCTTAGGTTAGAGGAATAAAATCTGTTATTTGGAGTCACTGTGAATAGACACAGAAGCTTTTAAAACATATATAATAGGATGTGAGAGTTGGACCATGAAGAAGGCTGAGTGCCAAAGAATTGATGCTTCCAAATTGTGGTGCTAGAGAAGACTCTTGAGAGTCCCTTGGACAGCATGGAGATCCAACCAGTCCCTCCTAAAGGAGATCAACCCTGAATATTCATTGGAAGGACTGATGCTGAAGCTGAAGCTCCAATCCTTTGGCCACCTGATGNATGCTTCCAAATTGTGGTGCTAGAGAAGACTCTTGAGAGTCCCTTGGACAGCATGGAGATCCAACCAGTCCCTCCTAAAGGAGATCAACCCTGAATATTCATTGGAAGGACTGATGCTGAAGCTGAAGCTCCAATCCTTTGGCCACCTGATGTGAGGAGCTGACTCTTTGAAAAAGACCCTGATGCTGGGAAGGATTTAAGGCAAAAAGAGAAGAAGGTGGCAGAGGATGAGCTGGTTAGGTAACATCACCGACTCAATGGATGTGAATTTGGGCAAACTCAGGGAGACAGTGAAAGACAGGGAACCTTGGTGTGCTGCAGGCCATGTGGTCGCAAAGAGTCAGACACAATTTAGCAACTGAACAACAACAATGGAACGTTGGTAAGGTGCTCAGAAAAAAATCTGGGCGCCTGTGAACTTCACATAAAAAATACACTGGCACCACACTGTAAAGCAATTATACTCCAATAAAATTTTAAAAATACAAATAATGGGGCTTTAACAAAGGACATAGAAAGACAGAGTGATGAGCAGATAAGAAAACAGACTAGGAGATTAACAACTTTGTCAAATTTGCTCAGAGGTCTAAAGAAAAATTAGTCACTGTTTCTGTTAAATTATTTATGTCATTTAAAACTGTGACATGAAGTGTAATCTCTATTTGTGTTAAAAAAGAAAAGGGCTTTGGAATTAGATTGTCACTTAAAGATGACTGGAACTTAAGTCTGTGAATCACTGACTTCTTTTAAACCTTGTGTTTTAAAAATATTAACTCTGGGTGGTGAAGTAAGGGGAAGGGCTGGGGAAAATTTTGTTTCATACCTTCCCCTCTGTTCTCTTCTCCTTTCCATTCCTTACCCTATGTCTTTTCCATGTGGCAAATACCTGGGAGTTGAATTTCATGTGCTTAATTACATGAAATAATTACCTAAATTTTGTGTTTTGCCTGGAAGCAAAACCACAATGGACAAGGCTATAATCAAATGATAAGGTTATGACAGCAACTAATTAGGAAAGCCCAATATACGTGAAAAGAGTTTTGCTATTTCCAAATAAAGACTAATGAAGTTAATATTATTCGGACTTAATAATCCAGAGCTATATTATTATGCTGGTAGACAATTAGGCATAATTGGTAAGTAATCATATGTGTAGCCTGTGTTACTTTTATGTATGCAAATTATACTTCTACAGGTTAAGTCTTCTCATTTTAGGTCCACACAACAGTATTATCTCAGCAAAGCAGGGCTGGGGTGAAGAGAAGTAACTGAGAAAGCAGAGGACCCGTGAAAACAGACCCTGCATTCCTGGCAATTGGAGGTCTTGGATAAAATACTAGGCTGAGTGAAGGGAAAGCGATTCATGATAAGGCAGGAAGGAACACGATAAGGATGGAGAAGGGATTTAGGTGTTGTTGTTTTTGTTTTTTTTTTAAGGAGGGGGTTTTGGTCAAGGGTAATTGAGATTTTTCCTGTTCTCATCACCCACCTTTCAGCACTCCCTCAAAACATTTATGGTATCCAGAAAGCCATAAACGGTAATTATCTCCACAGTTAGAGACGAAGCTTGATAAGCAAGCCAGCTGGCAGAGGTAACATGAAACTCTTTCTCACTAAAATGTTAATGGCTGATACTGGATCCTCTGCTATTTCCATAGGAAGAAAAAGTAAGAGTATGAGAGGGCTCTGGCACCAGAGGGCTTCCCAAGGAAGGAAGGCATATTAAATGGTAACAAGAGAGACAACTAACATTTACTGAGCAAGTGTGGCCAGGTTCTGTTCTAAATGTGCTCATGGATTAACTCATTCCCTCCCAAAGTGCTTTGTCTGAGGAAGGTACTCTTACTAATCCCTATTTTTCAGATGAGAAAGCTGAGTCACAGAGAGATTAGGTCACTGCTCAGGGCGGTGGCACCCAACTCCAGTCCTCTTGCCTGGAAAATCCCGTGGACGGAGGAGCCTGGTGGGCTGCAGTCCATGGGGTCGCTGGGAGTCGGACACAACTGAGCGACTTCCCTTTCACTTTTCACTTTCATGCATTGGAGAAGGAAATGGCACCCCACTCCAGTGTTCTTGCCTGGAGAATCCCAGGGACGGGGGAGGCTGGTGGGCTGCCGTCTCTGGGGTCGCACAGAGTGGGACACAACTGATTCGACGCAGCAGCAGCAGCAGCAGCAGGGTCATGGGGGTGAGACCCAGGCTTGAATTCTGGCATTTCGAGTCCTCGAGTCCATACTCGTGGCTATTGCTGTTGTTCAGTAACTAAGTCGGGTCCGACTCTCTGTGACCCCATGGACTGCAGCACTCCAGGCTTTCCCCGTCCCTCACCATCTCCTGGGGCTTGCTCAAACTCTTGGCCATAGTTGAAAGGAAACTGATTTGGAGAGAAGATGGCCCAGGAGACAAAACTCTCCTCCATGGATGATGTTGCCTAAAGTCAGCCTGTTTACTTCTGAGTGTTGGAATGAGAAGGAGTCCATGCAGAGGTGTTTCGTCTTGTCGCAGAGTTGTGTGTTTGCTACTTACAAGAACACCAGTGCTGGGGAGGGTGTTACATTGGGTCCTAAGGAACATTTTGATACCGCCTTCGTTCCTATGTGTGTATGGCTTTGCTGCCTGAATTAGTGATCCTGTTGCAGTTATTTAAGCTTTCTATGCCTCTGAGTGCACATTTGGAAACTGGGTTAGTTCCATTTGTCAGCTTCCTAACTCAGAGGAATGCCAAGGGCTAATGGACTGATCCATGCAAAGTGCATTGAGCCATAAACCAGGACTAACTGAACTTTGAGACTTGGCAGCTGTATTTGGAGTGGTAGAATAGTCTCACAGTAGCCTCTGGATGTTCTTGGTTCGGNGGCTAATGGACTGATCCATGCAAAGTGCATTGAGCCATAAACCAGGACTAACTGAACTTTGAGACTTGGCAGCTGTATTTGGAGTGGTAGAATAGTCTCACAGTAGCCTCTGGATGTTCTTGGTTCGGCCGCCTGGTCTGCTAGGGCTGCCTGAATACTCCTCTAGGCTTTCAAGCGGCACCGCTATGATGAAGGGCAACTGTCTAGTAGACTTGGGCCGTGCCCATATAGTCTGGGATGGTTCAAATTATGTAGAGATAAGAATTCCTAATTCAGAACAAGAATCTTCAAGCCAGGACTTTGAAAGCCATTACTTATCAAAAAAGGTTAAAAAGAACTGGATCGACTCCAAGGAAACTTTTAACCTAATAGCAAGCACCATACCTTAGGATTCAATTCAAATGATAGCGATCTAATTGACATCACAAGGGCAGAACCATTGCAAAGTTGTTTAAATACTAGTAATAATAATGATTTATAAAGAGACATGGGTAAGAAGATACCCAAGACAAAGAGCATGGGGAGAGATGTCTCAGTTGTAGCTACGATTAAGAAACAGCAAACCCAAAAGAAGTATAAAGCTACTTTTTTTAAAATAAGAAAAATGAGTCTGATTAATCCACACTGCTACTGCTAAGTCGCTTCAGTCGTGTCCGACTCTGTGTGACCCCATAGACGGCAGCCCACCAGGCTCCCCATCCCTGGGATTTTCCAGGCAAGAACACTGGAGTGGGTTGCCATTTCCTTCTGCAATGCATGAAAGTGAAAAGTGAAAGGGAAGTCGCTCAGTCGTGTCCGACTCTTCGCGACCCCATGGACCGAAGCCCACCAGGCTCCTCTGTCCATGGGATTTTCCAGGCATGAGTACTGGAGTGGGGTGCCATCGCCTTCTCCATAATCCACACTATCTAGTGGAATTTCTCTTCCATTTTTTAAAGCATAGAAATATTAATTACCAACCTATGTCTTCAAATGAAACAGATGAAAGCAGGAGGGTGATCACAATATTTTTAATAGATGCAGTTATTAACTCAATGATTTAACCTCGGATTTTTGGTCTTCTAAGGACAGAGTTATATCTTGGGGCAGTCAGGCCTCTCTCGACCCAAGAAAGGATCATGTGAGCTAAAAAATAAACACAACCAGTGGGAACCAAGGTGGGAATTCAGGATCGGAAATAGGACAGATTAAAATCGTTTACGGAAAGAGTGTGAGAGCAAGGGAAGGAAACTGAATGACAGAAGGGAAGACTATATAGTATTAAGAAGCAACAAACCCAAAGCAAGAAAAATAAGAGAGTTTTTCTGAGTGCTGCTGTAATTCAAACCATTTCAAATAAAAGCTATGACAAAGTGCAGAAAACCTGAGATACAGATTTGGTTTAAAGAGGCGAAGACTTCCTTGTGGGAGCCGCCTAGGCTCCTCAGTGTTTCCTCAGTGTTAGTGGCGGCTCATTAGTGTTAAACTTGGCAGTGGTTTTTCGTATCTATGGATTCTTCTCTTTAAACACTCAAGGCCCTTGTCTATTCCTCACAAAAAGAGAATAGTGATACAGACTTTTTAGTGTGAAAGTAAGGCAAGGTATAATCTTCCTAGGAGTATTTGGGAGACTAAAGCATCATGAGAAGGAATTTTTCAGGTCAAAAGCTGGTGGACGAGGTACAGGAACCCTCCTGGTGTCCCTCCTCCCAAATCTCATGGACGGCGGTTTCTGCTTTGGCCTCTGTCTCCCACGACCCCGTTTATGATGGCGGTTACCTGGTTCACAGACACATCTTCACAGGGTCTTTGCTGGATTGAAAGAGGTTCCCTTCACTAAAAAACAATGGGATTTGTGGAAGAAAAAGGTCATTTAGGTAAATTCACGGCATTGAGACAGGAGGTAAGGGGGCAGGCCATACCTTAAAAGAATGGCCTAGCCATTGAGGATACAACAAAAACTGGTTAGCACCTACTAGGCCCCGAAGGGTGGAAGATCCCGCTTCTAGTACACCCTGGACCTATTATACACTCACTGTAATATGTTAACATCTAAATGACAAACCCACAGGCACTATGTTATGTTCAATCTGTGATAAGGTCTTTGAATGTCCACTACCGAGCGGTGCCTGTTTTATGTGTCAGGGAGACAGATAGTCATTAACCAGCCCATTTCACACAGAAAACGTTCACTGCATTTGCTGAGGATGGGGCTGCCGGGGCCGATGCTCTGCGTCTCTGTGTCTAAGCCTGTTTACAGGGAGGTGAAGGATAGCTTCCTTGCCCACACTCTGCGGGCTGCCCCACCCTGCGCTGGCCTCAGTGGAAGGAAGGGTGGAGCAGGCACACAGACTTTTGACAATGCTCCAGGACTTTGCACCCCAAATATTTACTGAGACAGTCATGTAATTCTTTAGAGAGGCTGGGCCTAACCTATAAAAGCTGGCAGAGGGACAGGAGAAGAAAGAAGTGCTCCCTCTGTCTGGAAAAGGCGTGCTCCATGGGCCTGTAATAATTGCAAAAGCCGCGATATAGAAACACAGGGATGGTCCTCCACACCCTCTTGCAAGTGATCACCCATCTGACAGCTCGGCTTCAGGGCAAGGAGCCTACGCAGCTCCCACACACTGCTCTCCTGGGTCTACAGGCAGCTGTTTCCTCTGCCTGGAAGAGGCTCTTTTCACGTAAAGCTACCTTTTCTTCACAGAGTCCTCTCCAGCCCTCTCCACATCCCACTTCCTGTATTAAGCTGCTCCCAGCTGTCTCAGCCCACAGTCATCACTTTGCTCGTTGGCTGCCCACACCACTCGCCCAGCGCTTGGTCATTTCTGTAGTTGATCTGTTTATCCCTTCAACTACCCCCGCCCCACCACCGGACTTTGTCCGAAACAGTCAGCCTTGACAACGTGCTTATAAATGATGATAAACCATTGCAGGAGAGTGGTTTAGGCCTGCCTGACACAAGTTCATGCTTGTGCAACTTTTAACTCAAATGAAAAGTTTCTCGTGGCTAGCACTTGCGAAAGGCAGTAAATCCTTAGTGTGCGATTGTTTTCAAACATTGTGGATTTTTCAAGGAGGCATAAGGAACAGGCCTCATCAGATCTGGGGAAAGAGAGGAACAAACAGTAGGTTCACAGAGTCCTAAACGCACACTGGTGTGACCCACCCGTCCTGCTCACCCGGAACTTTGCCAGTTTCAACACCGAAAGTCCTGTGTCTCAGTCCCAGGCAGACCTGGACAGCTGGTCACTTACCAGGTGGCCAATGCACATTTTGACAAGAAGCAAATTCAAGTCTTAACTAATGGACTGCACCTACTTTATCTTCTCTCATCTCAAATCCTGGTGCCACAGCATCTTCAAGTTCACTCCACTCTCCGGTGACAAGTGGAGAAGCAGGCAATGATGCCCACTTCTCGAGAAGGAACCTTGAGTTTATTCAACTCTGCTCACTACAGAAGCCATCTCAGGCCTGGGAGGACAGACGGTCAAGGGAAAAAGCTTTGTACAGAGTTCTCACAAAACAGAAACTAAAAGGAATATTTGGAACAGGAAACAGTGACCTTGATGGCACGATTCCCAAAGGGAGAGGCAACAGGCAGAGATTCAGGAAGGCAAAAGGTCCAGGGTCCACGGGAAGTCCGTCTCACGCTGAGCATTCCACACCAGGCTTGCTCCATGCTTCTCCAGAGCATCTGCTTTGATAACGCTCCTGGGCAATCAGGCCAACTGTGACAATTCAAGCGGCTTGGCGCTAGCAGTACAGAATCTGCCTGCCACTGCAGGAGACGCAAGAGACGTGGGTTCAATCCCTGGGTCGGGAAGATCCCCTGGATAAGGGAATGGCAACCCACTCCAGTATTCTTGCCTGGAGAATCCCATGGACAGAGAAGCCTGGTGGTCTACAGTCCGTAGGGTTGCCAAGAGTCGGACACGACTGAAGTGATCTAGCACACACAGAACAGATAAGAAGACTGGAACCTATGACCACAAATACCTCTGAATGTCACAGCAATCAGCAGGACTAGTAGTACTTTCTGAGCACCCAAAATCTCTTATAAGAATAGATACATTTGGAAAACCCAGCTGGTCCTGAAATGAGCATAAGGATAGATAGATACATCATTAATAATGGTACACACAAAAATCCAGTCCAGATCGATAGCTTGTATAATGATGAAAAATTTTTCCATAATAAAAATAACAAAATGAAGCATTTTAACCTGTACAACATACAACCCAGTAACTCACAACAACAACAAAAAGTATAATTGGGAAATGGAAATATTACTGCCTATATCTCTTTAAATCACTGAAGATTGAGGTGGAGCTGATTTCTCTAAGTGTGGTTTCCTTTGGCTGACAATGCTCATGTGTCCCAGAACCAACTTGGCTGGGGGTGGGGGTGGGGGCTGAAATTTAGGGTGTCCAGGGTGTCTAGTGCAGGAATGTGCTCTAACCACGAGAGGGTATTCTTTCCTCCTCTGGACGGTAGGCAAGTTTCTGGAACCACAAACTAACCCTAAACCAACCCCCTACTAAAAATGGGCCAGATCACAGGAAAGTGCACTGATTCATAATATTCACACAAATTCCCCCTTGTCTTTCCATTTGAGAGACGGTTCAGTTTTCTTCAGCTGAGAGAATCATGCTGGCAGCAGGCCAACCTACACACAGTAGAAAACAAATGACATCTCTCCTGCTGGTCAAAGCAAGAGAGGAGTCACTTCAGAAATAAGTCCAGTGGTTATTTCAGATGATCCAACCCACACGCACCCCCCGCAACAGTTGCCCACCCCACCCCCTACTCCTCATGGGTAGAGCAGGATTTTCAAGAAAGTGAGGATGCACTGGTCAGAAAGAAAGAGCGGAGGGATTTCAGGGGCTGTGGGGCCTCCTGCCTGAATTTTGATCTAGGCTAATTTACAACTGAAAAAGGCCCAGGTCTCATTGGAGACCAGAAAGCCTAGGAAAGTTACCAGAGAGATTTGACAACGTCCAGAGTCAGCCCGGGAGTCTGTCCCAGCGCATTAATATACCAAGTTTAGAAAGCAAGGTCCTGGAAAGATGCCCCAGGGAGATGCCCAAGGGAGTCAGTTTGAATCCGGCCAAATGCTTATTCTGGAAAAATGAAGACTTTGTCCCTTCCAGCTTGTTCTGTGCCAGAAGCTCTTTCAGAGAGAAAGGCCGTGAAATTGAGAAATATGGGATATTGGGTCATCTGCCCAACTGAAGGCAGCTTCAGCAAACCCAAACTTCAAGTTGATATTTCCCTCTTGTTTTTCAAGTGACTTCAAATAATACTTATTTGCTGCTAAAAATTCAAACAGTACAGAAATAAAAGTAAGTGAAGCACTTTTATCTCACAGCCAGCCTACTCCCTACAGCCCCACTCACCAGAAATACTGTGGATAATTGGCTCATGCTTTTCAGGGCTTCCGATTTCTATGAATTACAAAAAAAACTGATCTCTCTACTCATCTAGTTCTCTATCTCCTCATCTCATATATCTCTCAGTCATCCACTCGGGGATTTTTGTTGTCGTTGTTTTGTTTGGTCAAAAATGGAGATCCTGAAACAGACAGATATTATTTGACTTGAGATGTTCGTTGCACAAATTGCATTTTTCCAGGTCCTCATTCCATTTAGTTGTGACCCTGGGTCGTTGCATTGAGCAGACGTGCCAAAAGCCCGTGCCCTATGGATGGACGTTTATGTTGTTTCCAATTTTCCTTCCTCTTACAAAAATGCTATAATGCAATTCTTAATTAAAAGAAATTACTATTAATGGGAATTAATGGATATTAATTAACCCATTAATAACTATTAATAGGTTGTATTATGGTTCAGCCCCTGCCTGTGCTAAGCCCTCTAGAGGATGTTAAGGTGAATAAAATAGATTTTTTTCTTTTTGCCTTCTTGGAGTTTGCTCTCTAGTAGGGAAGATCTATAAGCATCTAACTGACGCAAGAAAAAATGACTTACATACTAAGAACTTGGACAAGTAGGATATTCAAACATACAGCACGTTCCCTGCCTAGGGAGCATACAGAAAGGAGTTATCCAATACTGACAGCTGGGGTGGTTTGATAAGCGGGCTTCCTCTATGGAGAGATTTGCTGTAGTGTGTTTGATGTAGGGAAACTGATATGGGAGCTTGTTAAACTCCTTTAAAAAAATTTTTTTTTTAAATTTATTTGGCTGCACTGGGTCTTAGTTGCGTCTTGTGGGATCTAAGTCCCTGAGCAGGGGTTGAATCTGGGCACCCTGCTTTGGGAGTGTGGAGTCTCAGCCACTGGGCCACCGGGCAAATCCCCGTAGAAGCCTTAAAACCATCCTGCTGACTGAGACAGAGGACTCTAGGATTTTTGCTTTTGAATTTCCTTTAACAAACACAACCTCAGACAGGACCAGGAATGCTCTGTCCTTCTTGCAAGCGTGCTTGACTGAGTGTAGTCTACAACTTTGTCTCGCAACCTGAAAAATCCATTCACAAATACCCAGCATACTTACTGCTTTCACTCTATCTCCAGATTTTCTGGGCAAGAGTGTGATCTCCACATAAGTGCATCACAATGGAATTACATCTGGTGTGACTGTCCGGAGAAAGACGTTTTACTGGTACTCCAATCCAACGGTATGCTATAAAAAGAAAGCATGAAACAACTTGCCTGTGATAACAAATCTCTGTAAGTCAGAATCTTCCTAGCCATCATGTACATACGCTGAAAGGATAAGTTTTCTTTTCAAGCAATCTTAATGAGCAGGTCTTTCGCTTATTAACATCTTCAAAGTGCTTTGAGCTCCTCCCCAGACGAAAGGTCCTGTGTGAGTACAAATTATTATTATGCTCACAAAATGCATATACACTAAATGCAGGAAAAGTGCAAACGATTTACCTCCATGACCTGCAAAGCCCTTGAGACCCTTTGATCTGCCAATATAACCACCAATTATTCTATATCCTTTTCTCTCTAAATGCACGCATCAAAGCATTCTCATGCACACCCTTGTAAATCCAGCTGTTTATTCCACAATAGCTCCTCTTAATTAACCCTGTTTCCTTTCTTTTTAGTTGGCAGCTGCTGACTCAGCCTTTCTTCGGCTAAAGAGAAAGTACATGCAACCCTGGGTATGGAATGGAAAATAACTCCATTTTTTTTTTCTCTACAAACAGAGCCATGAAATAGAAGATGTGTATTAGTAAAGATTCTTTGATGACCTAGAAAAATGCATATGATACAGTAAGTGAAAAAAACATGATACAAAAATGTAGAGAGTGAATGACATGTACACACTGCTATTTTTTTCTATGCATCTTGAGATTTATTGTTAGCATGCTGCTATGTTTAAAACAGACCTACTGTAAAAAAATAAATAATCAGTTAAAGAACAAAGTAGAGAGTGTTATCTCAACTGTAATATGAGTAATTGGTCACATGAATTGAATAAAACAATGCCAGTCACTGAACTGAATGTTTTGCCTAGTGGTAGACTTTCATTTTCAGTATGAGCTAAGTACTATCATCTCTCTTTTAAAGATAAAGACACTGAGACTTAGATAGGTTAAGTGATGGGGTTCTCTCTGGCATTGCCTTGCTCCAAAATTTGTCCCTTTAATAAAAATCATGCTGCCTTTTAACAATGATTGTCCTTAGATAGGGAAACATGGGTTTTTTCGCCCAACATTTTATACTTACACAGTTTTTAAAAGAAACAAAACTAACATATTAATGACATGAGTTAATCAAATAAAAATGAAGAGGACTAAGTCACTCTTTGATCGATGGGTGTGATGACTTAGTATAAATACAGGTAATGTGTCATTAAGCTCAGAGTTCTCCAGATCTCTGCTTTCTTATCTTTAAAGTAATGGGTTGAACCAAGGTACCTTAAAGCACTTTTCAGTTCTAACATTGCTTTAGTCCCTTTGTTTCTGTTTATGCTTCAGAGATGGCACTTTTCTTGAACAATAAGTAGATTCCACTTCCTTAAGTCTGCTCAAAGAGCTCTGTTAAGTACCACAGAAAGAACCATGGGGCTGAGTGTTAAGCTGAATTCAATCTGTGAGTCATCTTTGAACACCAGGAAAGAATAAAGACTATTTATGTTAATGATAAATGTTGAAAAGTACTAATTAACATAGAATTATTACACAATTATAAAATTATCATTGTGAATCAGAATAACATACTTTTCTGATCTGATTCTAGAGTAAAAGACAAGTTACCCTGGAAATCAGAGCCAGGTCTCCTTCTGACCGGGGTTTAGTTTGGACATGTCTAGAATGCAGGAGTGAGAAACCCTTGGAACGACCATGAAGAGTGGGTGTCTCCAGCTGAGAGGAGCATTTGATCTTTTCTTGGAAAATAACTACCTACAACACAAAGGAAAGTTGCTTGTCCCCACGGAAGGATGAGTTCCTCAAGCAGGAAGCATGTGGCACCAACCATGAAGAACCATCTGTAATGCTATAAATATTAAGATGTCTGGGAAGTATGAGGAATTTTCATTTCTGCCCACTGAGCATTACATTTATTTATTTATTTTCTATTTCTGAGAGTAGTCTTTATTTAGAACTCTTTCATGCCCAGTATTGTATTTTTCAACACAGAGAAAGGCAATGATTCAGCACATAATATTAGCTCAATGAAGGAAGCATATTAATATTTAAGCTTTAATTAGGACAGTGTTTTTTAGGTAAGCCTTAGGAATAGTAGCAATGGCACCCCACTCCAGTACTCTTGCCTGGAAAATCCCATGGATGGAGAAGCCTGGTAGGCTGCAGTCCATGGGGTCACTAAGGGTCCAGCACGACTGAGTGACTTCACTTTCACTTTTCACTTTCATGCACTGGAAAAGGAAATGGCAACCCACTCCAGTGTTCTTGCCTGGAGAATCCCAGGGATGAGGGAGCCTGGTGGGCTGCCGTCTATGGGGTTGCCCAGAGTCGAACATGACTGAAGCGACTTAGCAGCAACAGCAGCAGTAGGAACAGTACCCTTTCCATAATCAATACTTAGAATTCAATCTTCTACAGAACCTAGAATCTTTTTTTAAATCATCAATTTAAAAAAATCCTTCCAGGGATCAAAGATTCGGGAATGAAAAATAAAATCATTTTTATACTTGAAGAAAACATGGAAGAATTTCTTTATAATCTTAAGGTGGAGAGGATCTTTCTATTACAACTAAAATCCAGAAATCATCAAGGAGAAATAAGAATGTTAGATAAGGTTAACAACATAACAATTAAAAACAACAAAAACATATACACTTTTTTTTAATGAAAGATTAACTACCAACAGATAAAAAAAGTTTGAAATTCATATCAAGATAAAAAGGGAATGTACCAGTGTATGAGTTCTCAGCAATCAATAAGAAATGGATCAACAACCCAGGAGGAAAAAAGGCAAAGAAAATGAACTGAGAGTTCACAGATAAACACATATGGGAGATACTCACTTTAACGTGAGCATCTTCAAAAAGTGCAAGATGTAACTATTCTCAGTTGTTTTGCCCTACCCATCAGGTAGGCAAAAACCTACACATTTGATAACATGTTCCTTAGCTAAGACTTTGAGAAAGAAAGCATTATGGGTAGAATAAATTGGACAGCAATATAAACATATCAAAACTACAAAGCCACACAACCCAAAGCAAGTTTTAGGACCACTTGCTTGCACAGATCCCTTTCCAGGCCCTGGAAAGAGTCTCAGTAATTCTTCAACATATTATGTTGTTTTGGAAAACTTTCCAAAAATTAGATATTTTCATCACGATTGTTTAAGACCACTGTTCCCTTTCCACTGAGACTCCCTCTCGATTCCACTTTCCCTTCAGTAGTGTGGCACCGAAATGGCATCAGGAGCTTTGGGGGTCAGGCTAAAGGAAAGCTGATGTGTAGATACATTTAGTCTGGATTTAGTAGCATACCCTTCGGTGGTATGTGGTCACTTCCGTTATAGCCAAGTTATTGCCTGACGTCCTGCTGTAAGAACGGTTTCCAGAAATATTCCTATCACCCACTTTGCCAACTACCTGCTATCCTGACTAGAAGTTACAGGGCCAAAAGTTCTACTGCAATACAAACATGTCTTATGGTGCCTGATACCAGAATTATGTAGGGAGTGGAAAAGAAACAAGGTTCAAAATATATGAAGCCTGAAGCTAACCTATGGAAAATTATTTTAATTGTTAGATACGTAAAATTATAAGTGGACTCTTCAGCTTTTAACCAGTATCTGGGCAAAATGGATGTACTTCACAATGTAGCAGTTATAAATGGCCCATGTATTTATAATCATTTTTGAAATGAGAATCATGTGAAACAGACTTTATCAGAATGTCTGGACTGTAGGGCACAAATCTACAGCAGCACTACCAATGGCAAATGTTTGCAAGATCTGAATGCTTCATGCACGCCAACTCTCAAAAAATAATTTTTAAAATGTAAATTAACCACACTAACGCAGAGTCTAAATTACTTTTCTGCTTTCTCTCTTTAAAATATCACAACATTGTAGCTACATGAAGAGGTAACCAAAATGTATGCAGCCAATTAAAAAAAAGAAAGAGAGAAAGCAAGTGTTATGGAGATGTCTCAGGTAGTTAATCAGTAAAACTATTATGTTACTTTTCAGAATATTCATGGTATTTTTTTTAGCTTTTCAAAATTAGTAGTCTATTGTGATTTTCTTCCTATATAAATATTCATTTTCATACCAATTTTGAATTGGATAATTTTGTATTCTTTTTCTTAACGAAGATCCACAGAATTATAATCCTCAGGGTACATACAACATGAAGGATTCTTTGTAATCATCCAATGCACTAGAAAACCTCAAGTGTGGGAATTTATCTCAGAGCTGTTCTTGTACAGGTCTGTGCAAGTTTATTCAGTCCCAAATTGGTTTGAAAAAAGACTGAACTCAGTAGGCTGAACAGATTATGGACATATCCATATAACGGAATATTGTACATCCCTAAAACTGGGGGCACACTTAATATTCTGGTCTGGAAATGGCCACAAGATACATTTTACAGTGAATATACCTTGGTGCAGAACACTGTGTACAGAATACTTTTTATTTTAAAAATAAACAGGAAGAAAAGGAACATACATTACCATTTATTTTGTTTATTTTTGCATAAGTAGGTTCTGAAAATGAATACAAGTGATTGTAGGGAGGAGGCCCTGAGTGGACTCAGAGGTGGGAACGAGATTGTTTGTTTTTGGCTGCACCATGCAGTTTGTAGGATCTTAACTCCCTGATGGGGAATTGAACCTGGGCCTTCTGCAGTGAAAGGGTTGAGTCCTAACCACTGGACTGTCAGGAAATTCCCTGACACCTCTTTAAAATGCCAGTGTAGTTACTTATTAGCTATGAGTCTTAAATTCATATGTATTCATTTCAGCACCATTTATAATAGTCTTCAATCAAAAGAATTTTGAAAACCTCAGTGAATTTTAAATAAGGATACAAGAAAACATAACACCATTGAAAATATTTAATTATATGAAAAATTTTAAATTTCTGCACTTGGAAAGAAAGAAAGGCAAACAAACAGGATTTATTGTCTTTTAACATCCAATTCATACAAAAGGAAACTCTTAAAACTACTCAATAAATAGTGAGCAATGACTATGAATAGTCTAGCAAGAAATTTAAAAAGCAGATAAAAATACTAAACTTGGAAAGCATTGTTAGCTTCCCCTCTGCTATACCCCCAAGTCCAATATACTGCAAAGCCGTGTCATTTTATCTCCATTGTCAATATAGTCACCACTGTCACTGTCACGATTCTAGCCCAAGCCACCACTTTCTCTCATTAAGGTCAGTGCAGGACTTTCCGGGTGATCTAGTAGCTAAGACTCCATGCTCACTCCCAATGCAGAGGCCTGGGGTCCGTCCCTGGCTGGGAAACTAGATTCCACGTGCCACAACTCAGAGTTTTCATGCCGCAACTAAAGATCCCGAATGCTGCAACTAAGACTCAGTGCATCAGATATAGTCCCAGAAGTAGCATTGCTGAGTACATTTTTATAAATGAAATTCACATACCATCAAAGTGAACCATTTCCTTTAACCATTTCAAAGTAAGCAAGTCAGTGGCATTATTACCACACTATGCCACCACCTCCATCTAGTTCCAAAACATTTTCATCACTTCAAAAAGAAAGGCCATACTCATTAAGCAATTGCTCCCCATTCTCTTCCCCCGCTCAGCCCCTCACAGCTAACAATCTGCTTTCTGTCTCTA
This sequence comes from Oreotragus oreotragus, assembly GCA_006410675.1. NCBI lineage: Eukaryota > Metazoa > Chordata > Mammalia > Artiodactyla > Bovidae > Oreotragus > Oreotragus oreotragus. Next base: position 375,979 of record SJYX01016707.1, on the reverse strand, counting down.
AGGATTTACCTATTCGAGGTATTTCATGTAAATGGAATCACACAGTATGTAGTTGGTGTCTGACTTGTTTAACTTTAGCATAATCTTTTCTAGGTCAATCTACAATGTAGCTGGTATCAAAACATCATTTGTTTTAATGAATAAATACTGTTTGGCTACCTGCGTATGCCACACCTTGACTAGACGGGTCATCTGTTGATGGGCACTTGGGTTGTTTTCCTCTTTTGGCTATTGTGAATAGTGCTGCTATGATCACCCATTGATGGGCATATGAACTGGTACTGAGCAGACTGACCAACAAGCCTGCTGGACTCCTATCCAGAGATGGAGTCTGGCAGGGAAACTCCACCATGGCACATCAGCTAGGCCTCTGCCATTAGTGGTTAAGTACTTTGAATAATTACATGCAGATTACCATAACTTGAACATATTAACAACTCATCTATTTCATCATCTGCTCACATTACCAATTTATCTACTTCCTTTCATATTTTCTTGCCTCTTTTTTTTTCTTGCTTCTCTTAAACCCACAAAAGATTGAGACAGAGATGGGCATTTAACCCATAGCAGCCAAGGATAATCTGTTCGAGTGACCACCTATGTAGCCTGAAGTAAAAAATTCAACCTAATAGGCATGATGACTCTCAGTTGAGTCAGTCATGGGGAAAATGAATTGAAAATATGAAAGGAAGTAGATAAATGGGTAATGTGAGCAGATGATGAAATAGACGAGTTGTTAATGGCATCTTGAGGGCAGAGCTTCCTGGGTGGCAACTGCTGACCGGTGACAAGGGGACAGGCTGGTCCCCAGAGCTCTCCTACATCCTGAATGACCTTCACCTGCAGCCTATGTGGTTCAGCTAGTTCTTGTTCACTCTGTGATGTTACAGGAGCTCTGGCTTTATGGCTTGGATTCCTGCCCTGAATGTTTCTATAGCTTTCATTCCTACAAACTTCCCAATGACTGAGGGAACTTGAGTAATTGCTTGCATCCAGGAATGTGCTTCAGGAAAATACCTCTGAAAAGAAGTTACGTTGCAGATATCTAGAGCTTTACAATCATTTCCACTCTCTGATTCCTCAGCTTCTCTCTGGAACTGCAATCTAAGGCAATAATCCCTATGTCAAGAAAATTCACATGGCACAAAGAAGTTAATCTCAATTTTAGTTTAATGCAAGAAATTGGAAATCTGTGTCAAATTTAGGAGAATTTGAAAAAGAAAAAAAGAAGTGTCCTAATTTTATTTAATAACTTATTTGTTTTATTTTAAATTAGATGAAGTACTTTAATCTAATACCTTATGCAGAATTATATAACTATATTAACATTGATATATTGTTATATTAGAATCTTAACTGAAAAAAAGAAATATATATTCATGTGAAAAATATTCATAGAAAGAAATGGCAAAATAGGAACAGTGATTATCATTGGGGGATATTTTTCCCTTACATTAAAAAATTTCTAATGATGATGTATGGCAGAAACCAACACAATATTGTAAAACAATTATCCTTCAATTAAAAATAAGTAAATTTTAAAAATTCTAGTGAAACGTGCATGTGTTGTTCTTATAATGGAAAAATGCTTAAAAAAAATAAAAGCAGAGGGACTTCCCTGATGGTCTTCCACTGCAGAGGGCACCAGTTCGACCCCTGTTTAGGGACCTAAGATCCCACATCATGCATGACATGCAGCGTAGCACGCACCCCTACTGCCCACCAAAAAAAAAAAACTGGAATACGACACGGTTTTAAACAAAGCTTAATCATCCTAAAGTGACAGTTATTTATTAGGAAAGAAGGAGTGACAAAGCCTTCGGAGTGAGTACAAACTAAGAGAAAAAGATGATGGAGATTTAAAGGATTTCATCTCCACTGTACCCCTCAAGGAACCTGGTGGGACCTGGCTTTTCCAGAAGGGACAGAATACTGTCTTTCGTGGCAAGGACAAAGAAAGATTAGGGTAGCTAAGACACTACAAGACTTTCTGACAAGTTTAAGCCCTCTGTGGCTGAGAAGGGCCAAGACACAGAGCTTATTAGAGAAAACTTGTGCCAGAGAGGCAGTTCCAAATGGCCAGACTTGTGATTTTCCTTGCAGGTCAGAAACATATGCCCATGATACAGCAGCGCAGTGAGACTACAAGAACGGCAGGCTATGGAAACTATTTGAACATTTGCTTCATGTGAATGTTTTATTGACTCTTCAGACATGCTAGTAAAGAGTGCCCCTCAGTTGCTGAGGAAGACTTTGTAGCTTGTGCAACAGCAGAACGGGCCAAAAGCTGGGGGCCGTGACCTGTTTTCAAATAAAATGTCTTGAAATAATTTTTTTTCAATGATGTCAGGGAGAGATCTGGTGGTTAANGCTTCATGTGAATGTTTTATTGACTCTTCAGACATGCTAGTAAAGAGTGCCCCTCAGTTGCTGAGGAAGACTTTGTAGCTTGTGCAACAGCAGAACGGGCCAAAAGCTGGGGGCCGTGACCTGTTTTCAAATAAAATGTCTTGAAATAATTTTTTTTCAATGATGTCAGGGAGAGATCTGGTGGTTAATTACTTCATTAAGCACATACTCGCTGAGTGTTTACTATGGGCCAGGCACTATTGTGAGTGAGCCTTAGGGAGAGAATTTCTTGTCACCATGGTACACACATTCTCTGGTGGGGGACTGCAAGGTGCAGAGAGGGGGACACAATAAATAAAAAGAATAGGTAAGTAATACAGTATGTTGGACAGCTATGGAGGAAATAAAACAGTGGAAGGAGTTAAGGAGAGTCAGTTGTCAGGTTTTAGCATTTAAATAAGGTGAATCAGGAAAGATAGCACAGAGATTTCCCTGGTGGTCCAGTGGCTAATACTTTGTGCTGCCAAGGCAGGGGCCCTGGGTTGTATCCCTGGTCAGGGAACTAGATCCCATGTGCTGAAACCTCAACGAAGATGGAAGATCCTGCATGCCACAACCAAGACCCAACACAGCCAAATAAATGATTGAAAATAAATATTTTTTAAAAAGGAAAGATAGGGCAAGGACACTGAAACAAAGATGTGAAGAAGATGGGAAATACACCTCAGAAAAAGCATTCTGGGCAAAACCCTGGGCAGGGCTGTGTCTGGCCTGGTCAAGGAACAGCAAGCAAGGAGGTCAGGGAGGCTAGAAGCAGAGTGATCGAAGGGACAGCAGGGAGAGAGGAGAGGTGATGAGGGAGGGTCAGGTCACATAGAGTCTTGAAGGCTGTTGCCAGGAGAATAAAGGGGACAAATTCACCAGCACAGGCCAACAAGCTGAGGAAGCTGATAAAGGGCAAAGGTCACTCTTAAGAGTGATAAGGGCTCAATGGTGTCATTAGTGAGATAGGAAACACAAGATGAGGAATATATTTGTGGCAGGGGGAAAAGGGGAGAAGTCATTTGTTTGGAAGGTAGTTCTTTTGAGGTGCAAAGAGGGCCCTAGAAGTTAGAGCTGGTACCTCAGGAAACAGGTCGGGATGGAGATGCAAGTGGTGAATTATCAGGAAAGACTGCATTCCCAGCCTTTCTTGCAGTTAAGTTTGGCCATATGACTAATTTCTGGACAATGGGATATAAGTAGAAGTTTTCTGAAGAAACTGGAAAAGTTCCTTCAAGGAAATGAACTCAGCTGGGTCAGTTTGTCATCTCTCTTTTTTCTTTTCTTCAGTCTGGATGTGGATGATTTAGCTGGAGCTCTGGCAGCCATTCTGAAATAAAGAGGTGCCCTTGAGAATGGAAGCCAAGGGTTAGGATAATAAAACAAATAAAGAGAAGTTCCCTGGGTCTCTGATGACTATTAAGCCACTGTATCCCATACTAGTTTGCTCTCCTTAAAAATTTGCATATATTGAATAAAAACAAACATATCTTAAGCCACTATTATTTGCGTGGGTTTTGTTTTTTTTTCTGACACATTCAAACTAAACTAACCCTAAGGGTTATAACTGGAAATACAGATTTGAGAGTCAATATCATATAGATAAAGGCTTCCCAGGTGAATCAGTGGTAAAGAATTCACCTGCCAATGCAGGAGATGCAAGTGATGCAGGCTTGCTCCTTGAGTCAGGAAGATCCCCTGGAGTAGGAAATGGAAACCCCATTCCAGTATTCTTGCCTGGACAATTTCATGGGCAGAGGAGCCTGCTGGGCTACAGTCCACGGGACGGGAAAGAGTAGGACACAACTGTGTGACTGAGCATGCACGCACACTATCATATCAGTCCAGTTCAGTTCAGTCACTCAGTCGTGTCCGACTCTTTGTGACCCCATGAAT
>SJYX01016707.1:261910-345783 GCA_006410675.1 Oreotragus oreotragus | reverse complement strand
GAAGAAGGAAACTACGTGGGTCAAAACAACTCATCAGCAGTCATGTGACAGACATTTCCTTGTCTCAGCCCGGAGTTGTTGGGTGTTTGAGTTATTCCACTCATAATGAATTCTCTGAAGCAGTTGTCTCCAAATTTTTCCATCGACACTCTTCTAAGAAACATATTTTTAACATGCCCTCGAATATGCAAATTGATTTATTTACAAATTATATGTGTCTTCCTATAGCATTATCATATACAATATTAATATATATAAGTAGAGTCTTTTTTAAAGAGGTGATAGAAAATAAAATTAGAAGTTCTAGTATTTTTCTTCAGTATCTCAGTGAATCATCTTGCACACCGTGGAATTTTCAAACAGGATGAGTTGAGGATCAGAACCCCTGGGAAGGTTTTTTCAAAAGCCTCCTGTCCAGGGCCCACCTGGGCACTCTGAATCAGGACTTCTGAGGACAGGACCCTGGCAAGGATATTTTGAAAAAGTTTCCCTGACGATTCCCATGCATACTTCTGGTTAAGACAAGACTTAAAAATCAGAGGCCTTAAGAAACTGTGACTAGTGGTCAAACATCTACCCTGAGTTGCAAATTGGGAAATGTATAGCTTGATTAAATATCTGAATTATCACAGACCAACAAACTTTGTCTCCTTCCCTCAGCTCTTTTTCTTCCTCTGTATCTGTCCTCTTTCTTGACTTTGTAGTATAATCTTGATATTTCTATTATAGACAATAAACATTCCTTTTTGAAAATATAGACAAGAGAAGAAAATTAAAACTCATCTAGAATCCTACCATTCCAAGATAACTCTTAAAAATTTTCATTTATACCCTTACAGATATTTATGTCAACATATATTTAAACGTATATTTTAAACATATGCTATACATGCTATTTTTAACCTATTTTCTCACTTGGTAATTCTATTTTTTCCTACGACAAATTTGCAAGTGATGAGACAGCTGGTGCACATGCCCAGAGCAGATAGTGACATTGAAGCCCCCTAGAGCAGGCTGAACTGAAAGTTCCGCAGACTAATATTCTGTCCCTTTTCCCTTCACATCCTCCCTCACGTGGTTTCTCTTGCTTTCTGCACGCTCTTTCTCTTTCCTTTTACCTTCTACCCTCCTCTCTATTCATTAAACCAACCAAAGCCTTCAGGAGAAGGGTTAATATTTATATTTGACAGTATGAAACTTCCTGATAATTTGCCAAGGGATGTATAACCAGTGAACTGGAGAGACAGCTGTGCCTTCCTCTGCAAAAGGATTTTCTGAGCAAGCCCAGGCAAGTGCCTGCTGTTCTTGATGATTATCTGTTATTTCCACTTGGGAGCCCAAATTAAAGCTACTTATTTGCCTTCTAAGCAAGGTGTGGCCAGAGGCGCCCAGATTGTCAGAGGAGAGCCGTTTCAGGGAAATTGCAGTTTCTGGACTTGTAACCGTGAGACAAGACTGCAGCTGACACAAGACAAGGTCTGAGAAGCAGCAGGCTGGACAGTCCAGAACCAACCAGCTGCTGTGCTTCCACTCAGAGGGTAATCAGTTTTCCCACTGCTGTTCCTCACAAAAAAGCGGCTACAGAAAACCAGTTCCTCCTGTTTGAAGAGTGCTGGTTACCCTTGCCTGGTTCCTCAACCCACTGCCTTAGGAATTTCCATCTGTCGTTACCAATGCATGGAGAGTGAGGGAAGCTTCTGAAATTTGAAAACTTCATTGGGATGATATGAAAGCAAGCAAGCCCCTTCCACTGCAATAGAGCCAAATTGTGTTTTCTAGAGGCTGTGGAAAAGGATCGTTTTCATTAAATGCAAATCGTTGCCCCCAATTAACAATGAAGCTGGCAATGGCTTCATTGACTGTAAGAGCCTACATTAGACAGCTGTCTAAGGGCATTCTGCTGAGGAAGGTCCCAGGAAATGAGTACAAAGTAACTTGCTCTCCAACTTCACCCTCAATAACACCCCCTCCCAAGCTTCGTTAGTTATCAGTTGGAATGGGAGGAAGGGGACAGTGCATCACACTTGGGCCTATGCTGGGAGATGCTTCAGGAGGACAGCAATTAAGTGCTTTAATAGAGTGTTAGTCACAGTGGGTGGGACTCCTTCTCATTCTACAGAGGCAGAGCCAGAGAAGCTGATGATAGCTGAAGAAAGGGAGGGCCCCCCTGTCCCCCCACACACATACAACCTCTCCCTTTCCCAGCAAGAGCTACTTAATAAGCACCACTAAGCTTGTGTATAAGACTAGAGATCTCTTCAAGAAAATTAGAGATACTAAGGGAACATTTCATGCAAAGATGGGCTCAATAAAGAACAGAAATGGTATGGACCTAACAGAAGCAGAAGATATTNTGCAAAGATGGGCACAATAAAGGACAGAAATGGTATGGACCTAACAGAAGCAGAAGATATTAAGAGGTGATAAGAATACACAGAAGAATTATACAAAAAAGATCGTCACAACCCAGATAACCACGATGGTGTGATCACTTACCTAGAGCCAGATATCCTGGACTGTGAAGTGCAGTAGGCCTTAGGAAGCATCACTATGAACAAAACTAGTGGAGGTAATGGATTTCCAGTTGAGCTACTTCAAATACAAAAAGATGATGCTGTGAAAGTGCTGCACTCAATATGCCAGCAAGTTTGGAAAACTCAGCAGTGGCCACAGGACTGGAAAAGGTCAGTTTTCATTCCAATCCCAAAGAAAGGCAATGCCAAAGAATGCTCAAACTACCACACAGTTGCACTCATCTCACATGCTAGTAAAGTAATGCTCAAAATTCTCCAAGCCAGGCTTCAGCAATAAAATATGCCAGCAAGTTTGGAAAACTCAGCAGTGGCCACAGGACTGGAAAAGGTCAGTTTTCATTCCAATCCCAAAGAAAGGCAATGCCAAAGAATGCTCAAACTACCACACAGTTGCACTCATCTCACATGCTAGTAAAGTAATGCTCAAAATTCTCCAAGCCAGGCTTCAGCAATACATGAGCCGTGAACTTTCAGATGTTCAAGCTGTATTTAGAAAAGGCACAGACACCAGAGATCAAACTTCTAACATCTGTTGGATCATCGACAAAGCAAGAGAGTTCCAGAAAAACATCTAGTTCTGCTTTGTTGACTATGTCAAAGCCTTTGACTGTGTGGATCACAAACTGTGGAAAATTCTTCAAGAGATGTGAATACCAGACCACCTGACCTGCCTCCTGATAAATCTGTATGCAGATAAAGAAACAACAGTTAGAACTGGACATGGAACAACAGATTGGTTCCAAATTGGGAACGGAGTCCATCAAGGCTGTATGTTGTCACCCTGCTTATTTAACTTACATGCAGTGTACATCATAAAACATGCTGGGCTGCATGAAGCACAAGCTGGAATCAAGATCACTGGAGAAATATCAATCACCTCAGATATGCAGACGACACCACCCTTATGCCAGAAAGTGAAGAGCAACTAAAAAGCCTCTTGATGAAAGTGAAAGAGGAGAGTGAAAAAGTTGGCTTCAAACTCAACATTTAGAAAAATAAGATCATGGCATCTGGTCCCATCACTTCATGGCAACTACATGGGAAACAATGGAAATAGTGGGAGACTTTATTTTGGGGGGTTCCAGAATCACTGCAGATGGTGACTGCAGCCATGAAATTAAAAGATGCTTACTCCTTGGAAGAAAAGTTAGGACCAACCTAGACAGCATATTAAAAAGCAGAGGCATTACTTTGCCAACAAAGGTCCATCTAGTCAAAGCTATGGTTTTTCCAGTAGCCATGAATGGATGTGAGAGTTGGACTATAAAGAAAGCTGAGTGCTGAAGAATTGATGCTTTTGAACTGTGGTGTTGGAGAAGGCTCTTGAGAGTTTCTTGGACTGCAAGGAGATCCAACCAGTCCATCCTAAAGAAAATCAGTCCTGAATATTGATTGGAAGGACTGATGCTGAAGCTGAAATTCCAGTGCTTTGGCCACCTGGTGTGAAGAAGTGACTCATTGGAAAAGACCCTGATGCTGGGAAAGATTGAAGACAGGAGGAGAAGGGGAAGACAGAGGATGAGATGGTTGGATGGCATCACCGACTCGATGGACATGAGTTTGAGTAAACTCCAGGAGTTGGTGATGGACAGGGAGGCCTGGCGTGCTGCAGTCCATGGGGTCGCAAAGAGTTGGACACAACTAAGCAACTGAACTGAACTCAACTCAACAAGGAAAAATTAGAATAACATGATGGGATGATGAGTCAGCGATGGGATTAGGGGGACCAGGCAAGATTTGCAGTTAGAAGTGTTTCTATGTACACAGTCACATCCTCCCTCCACTCCCAACCCCCAGGGCCAGGACACTTGGCAGATACTTAGTGGTGACTGCAGCCATGAAATTAAAAGATGCTTATTCCTTGGAAGGAAAGTTATGACCAACCTAGATAGCATATTAAAAATCAGAGACATTACTTTGCCAACAAAGGTCCGTCTAGTCAAGGCTATGGTTTTTCCAGTGGTCATGTATGGATGTGAAAGTTGGACTGTGAAACAAGCTGAGTGTCAAAGAATTGATGCTTTTGAACTGTGCTGTTGGAGAAGACTCTTGAGAGTCCCTTGGACTGCAAGGAGATCCAACCAGCCCATTCCTAAAGGAGATCAGTCCTGGATGTTCATTGAAAGGACTGATGCTAAAGCTGAAGCTCCAATACTTTGGCCACCTCACGTGAAGAGTTGACTCATTGGAAAAGACTCTGATGCTAAGAGGGATAGGGGCAGGAGGAGAAGGGGATGACAGAGGATGAGATGGCTGGATAGCATCAACGACTCGATGGACATGAGTTTGAGTAAACTCCAGGAGTTGGTGATAGACAGGGAGGCCTGGCGTGCTGCAATTCATGGGGTCACAAAGAGTCAGACATGACTGAGCGACTAAACTGAACTGAACTGAAGGTAGCTCGAATGGTAAAGAATCTACCTGCAATGCAGGAGACCTGGGCTCGATTCCTGGGTTGGGAAGATTCCCTGGCGAAGGACATGACATTCTACTCTGGTATTCTTGCCTGGAGAATTCCATGGACAGAGGAGCCTGGGATGCTACAGTCCCTAGAGTCGCAACTGATCAAGTAACACTTTCTTTTTCTACAGAGTTCTCATTACTTTGGGGAACCTGAATACACTTTTTTACTTACAAGAGTGCAAGGGTACAAAGATGTGTGATCACTGTAATATATCACCCGGGTTTGTTTTGTCATATTTACCTGGACATCATGCATCCATTGTCACTCATTCTTTCATGCAAACAATATTCACCAAGGAGCCCAGGCACATGCAGGGCTGGACTGAAGACAAATAAGACATGTCCCCCTGCACCCCTCACCTCTGTCTCCCCTAGTTACTACCAGTCGATGCTTTTCTGCATTCCTGGCATTCTCCAGCATCTTATGCTGTTGTTTTTGTTCTGTCGCTAAGTTGTGTCCATTCTTTGTGACCCCACGGATGGCAACAACCTAGGCTCCCCTGTCCAACATCTAGTTCTGTGATTTTTCATGGCTATTTCCTGTCAAGTTCTCTAAAGTGAATATCTAGCTTCCTGGCCCACCTACCAAATCTCCCATCATCATCTTCATTAAATAGGATGCTCTCCATCCCTGGTCAAGTGTTTGTCACTCAGGAATCATGGGTTCAGTCACAGGTTGATTGATTCCTCCCACATGCCTGCAGTTCACTAGCTGGTTAATCTCACTCACATCTCTCGACAGTGTTGATGGTGGGTGAGGTCATCACTCCAGTTCCAGAGAGGAAGGCAGTGGGCACTTGATGAGGTCACAGCCCTCAAGGAGTAATGCTGGACCAGTCTTAGAGGAGCTCATGCCAAAACCCCACTCTCAACCCCTCCACACTGCCTCTAAGCAGAGACAATGCTTCCAATAGGACCACTAGGGAGGAAAGTCACTTCCCATATATATAAAATAAGAAGAGTTTACAACATGGATTGAATCTTTCCTGTTGTGACTTAAAAAAAAAAAAAGTGCCACACTCCATCATCTATGCTGGTACTCAATATACAGTGGAAAAGTACCTGATGGGGATGAACAGCCTAGTGCGTGAATCATAAATATTTATTCATTAACTGATAGGAATATTCAGCCCCCTCCTCATTCCATCCTCTCTATGAGACAACTGGTAGATTCATCCTACAAAGCTGAGGCCTCAGAATCTGAAAGAGATAAAAACCAGTGGCAGGGAGTAAAAGCCGATTAATCCCACAATTGCGATCCACATGGCATGTTTTATAACCCTATTATCCGCCAAATCCTCTCTTATCCCAAGTTCAAGATAATTAAAATAATTTGATTCAGTGGGCAGAAGCTTAATAATTCCAGTTCAGATCTGATGTTGAAAGGCCAAGAGTTATTTATATCACTTACACCCTATCATTGATTGCTTAGCAAGCATGGTACCTCATCACTGGAATTTATTTATAATGTTGAGGTCCCAGATAAACTACTTTCCATGCAGAGGCAGTAAACCCCAATATTTATTTGGTTAACAGATTAACTAGGAAGATGAACAAAGGAGATTACTGAGTGGAACCCAAGTAAGGTTTTTGTTTTAGCTGCTATCTTAGAAACTATCTTACAGAAAAGTTCAGTTCAGGTCAGAAAACCTGATGATTAAAAAATGTGTCAACCCCTCTGTAGTATTCTACAGAGTAGTATTCTCTGTAGTATACAGAGACAATTTTGCCCATAGGATGCTTGCTTAGAGCAGGACAAACTACAGTTCAAAAAGTAATATCATGACCTATATTCCCAATATTATCAGGCCACTGGTAAAGCTGTCTTCATCTAGGAAAAAAAAAAGTGATAATGAGCAAAATTAACTGGAAAAGACTTCTGGCTTGAATAGTGCAACATGACCATGGAACTTTCCAGATAGAGTGATCTCACTGGTGAAAGTGGTCTGTGGGAATGAAGGTTTCTCTCTGGCCCACCATTGGTGGGTGAGCTTGGCAGGAGGAAGCTCACAGGTGTGGAGTTTGGGGAGTTTGAGGAAATTGTGTCCTGGAAGTGAGACTCGCAATCTGACCCCTTTTTCCATAAGCATCCACACCAGGAGTAAACCTGATCCATAGCTGCAACAACAAGCAGTTTAAAGAAGAATAAAAATAAGAACCCTCAAAACTTATGTAAGGGACTGGGTAATTTTCTGGAAAAGATTCATTAGCATTTAAATAACAAGCTCCACTATTTAAGCTCCACTTATCACGTTGACAGTGCCTAGGAGACATGCAACCTCCTACCCAGGAGAAGGTTTTTCTGTCTCTTTGAGGACCTCTCTCCTAGCATTTAGGCAGAGAAACCCAATTATCATTCATACCTTTCTGTCCAGAGAGCTTGGCGCTCCAGCATAACTCATTTATATTCTAATCAAGGCCCCCAAAATCCTCCAATAAAGTTGTCTGTGGAATTTTGCAAGTAACGGATGAAATGTGTCTGAAAATCAATGCCCCAGAGAATTATGCACCAAGACGGAGCATTTTGATGATCCAGGAAATCTTAAAATATATCGACTGAGCTGCCATCTTTATGCTTCTCTGCAATGTTGTAGAATGATGGATTAGATTCCAAGTCTAATAACTGGAAACTGGCAAAAAGGAAAATCCCCCACTCTATTTTTTTTATTTAAATTTATTTATTTTAATTGGAGGCGAATTACTTTACAATATTGTATTGGTTTTGCCATACATCACTTTAAAAGAAAGTCATTTCACTGCTTTCAGGTGTCATGCCCCATGACCCAGTATGGAATTATAAACGAGCTAGTGTCATGCAGACATAGTGCCTGACTCTTAGGAGGCCGGCTGAGGACACACTTGGCCAAGTAATGGGCAGTCTTGGACTGACAGGTGGGGTCTTAAGTTCTGTTCTTATCACTTAATAGCTGTATCACTTCTCTCTGAGCTTCCATCGCCTCAAATGTAAAGTAACTCTGGGCTGCATGTATTCATCCTATTCATCCAATGTAGTCTGTGTCCAGAGATCACGGCGGGCTCTCAGTTAATTTTGGATGATCCCAGGATGTACGTCCTTACTCTGTCCTGCAGAGACTTGGAAGCTCAGGAGCAGTATGAGTCCATGTCATCAGGCCACAGGTTGTCCCTCTGTTTTTTGTTCTTTAGAAAGTGTTCCATTAGTAATAAGCAATCATCACAGATGGCAGTGTAGAAAGGTAGCCAGATCATTTTTGAAATAGAACTGCCTAAAATTCCTCTTTGAAAAGCAGAGAATTTAAAAATGGAGAAGGACCCTGTGTTGCCTTCAGGATGGAGCCCCAGAAAAATCATGCCAGTAACCGGGCCTCTCCCTTTTCCACAGAATTCCAGGGTCCAACACTCTGTGCTGTTGAACCATCTTTGAGCTAAGAGTTGAGCTAACAGCTCAGTCTACCTACTTGACCTCTTGCCTCTGTTCCCAGACTTAGAGATGATGAAACCCACCTGGCTTCAGCCTGTGTGTCCATAAATCTCTGTTTCTGAAGATGGCAGAGCCGGAACCTCCAAAAATGCATGAAACCTTTGTTCTTTCTCCACATTGAATCACCCAAGTCTTCGTCAGAGTTCAGACAATCACGTTGAAGAGATGCTGCCATGTGCAAAGGGATACGAGAGTGTTTGGACAAAAAAATGGATCTTCCCTCTTCCCCTGCTCTAGAGCATTGCAATTTAGTTGATGAACAACAGTCATACTTGAGGCAGTGAGTTAATATTAGACAGCAATCTATACAGGAGACCCCTGCTTCCTTTCCTAGAGCTGCTGTTAAAAACATGTCACAAACTGCCTGGCTTTTTTTTTTTTTTTTTGAGTGGCTTTAAAGAACCAGAATTTACGTCCTCATAGTCCCACTAGCAACAGGTCCAAAATCAAGGTATCAGCAGGCCACACCCCCTCTGAAGCTGGTAGAGGAGGACCTTTCCTTACCCCTTCCCAGTGTGTGATGATGGTCTCCGAGCTCCTCAGTCCAGCTGCAGCCCTTGATCTCTGCCTCCATCACCCTCTCCTCCTTATCTTATAAGGACACCAGTTACGTTAGCTCCAGAAGGCACCCTACTCCAGTCTGGCCTCATCTGAACTAACAGCAAAGCAGTGATCCTACTTCTAAATACGATCACCAGCTGAGGTTCTGGGCTCAGGATGTGGATGTATGAATCTTTTTGAGGGAACAGAGTTCAACCTGCAAGAATACCTCGAGGTAATACTGTAGCAAGGAAGCCCCATTAGAGCATACACAGTCCAACTCTCTCCTTTTACAGAAGGTGGTGATTCTTAGGAAGTTTAAGTGATATGAGGGGCATCATGAAACTATTACGAGCCCAGAGCAAGACTCAAATTCATAACTCCTGAGTCCAAATCTGATGTTCTTTCTCTACAGGGATTGTTTAAGTGCTTAAGTATCACATGAGTGCTTCAGACCCTAGGGGAAGGGAAACCAGTGCTCCAGACAGGGCAATCATGGAGAGCTTCCTGGAGGCAGCGTGAGTGGATCATAGAGCTGAATAGGGAGCACCCCACTCCACACCTTGATCACAGCCGACCACCCTCCCAAAGACAAACATAGACTTTATTCTGATTCTTCCCAGATCCCACCACCAGGAGGAATGCCAAGGCTGGGCCCACGGCAAGGAACCGGTACGCCAGCCAGTGGACCCTCAACAGACCCCACCCCACCGTTTCAACACACACCCTCACCACTGACTGGAGGCTGCCAACGCCCAGGGCCGCAGGCTCAATGGACAAGGAGAGTGACAGCTACAGCGTCAGCCCCTCACAAGACACAGGTAGGGCCTGCCTCCTCCTCCTCCCTGAATGAGCAGGACTACCCTCTGAGTTTCAGGGCCCTACCTGCGCCCTTTCAAGGTCACTTGCAACTTGCTGGACCATTGACCTGACAGGTACCGATGAAGCTGTACTTCATTGGCCAAATCTAGGGTCCAGCAAAGTCTGCCAAGCAAAACCAAAGGAATCTATGTTGCAGGCTTCTCGAACCTCAGACTCACATTGCTCCCTCTGCCCTTCGCTCCTGCCCTGCTGAGAGAAACACAGAAGTTTCTAAGTGTTCTCCCCTGATTACAATCACCCTGATTATACCTTGAGGGTGTGTGGCCCACTCCCATCTCCAGGATTAAGACTGAACTTGGGGTTGCATGACAAGATCACAGCACCCTCGATAGGGAACATGGCTGGTCCATTTGACAATAAAACAGGGCTTGATTATCTGTTTGTGCCATTCGCCAAGAACTCACCCTAGAGGGAAGACAGAGCCAAGAATAGCATTGGGTTTCCCACCCTCCCTCCAGCCTAAAATTTTGAAAAGAAATTCTATCTTAACTTAATAGCTGTAGGAAATTTTCATACTCATTTTCTTTTGTTCTGGATGATATACTTCAAAAATAGTCTTCCAGAGGTGGAGCATCACCACGTACATTTATTTTTATGACAGTTATTTCTCTTTACAAGAACCTCAGAGTTCCACTGAGGTGACTTCAGAACTTTTGAGTGGGTTTAAAATGTAGAAAGTCCTCTTACCCAAGATATACCTTTTAGTGTTCTGGAGGGTCTCTGGTCCCCATAAAGGGTGAGCCTCAAACACAAAGGATGTGCCCCAAGGTTCAGCTGCAATTCTGCCTAGTGACCAATTCCATGCAGTTACATGTTCATTTCTAAGGATCGGCCTGTATTCCTGCCCCACAGAGGCTAGAGGAGCTGAACACAGAGCTCAGATCATTCCTGACGATGAAAGTGCCGCTGTGGCGCAGGAAGACTTGCAGAGCAGGAAGGGGCGCTGCTGTTCATGCATATTGCATTCCCACCTGTCTTGAGTCTGCCTGCAATGCAGGAGACATGGGTTTCATCCCTGAATTGGGAAGATCTGCTGGAGGAGGAAGTGGCAACCCACTCCAGTATTCTTGCCTGGAGAATCCCGTGGACAGAGGGGCCTGGTGGGCTACAGTCCATGGAATCCCAAGGAGTCAGACAGGACTGAGCAACTAAAACAACAAGCCAGCTGTCTTAACTANGGAGGAGGAAGTGGCAACCCACTCCAGTATTCTTGCCTGGAGAATCCCGTGGACAGAGGGGCCTGGTGGGCTACAGTCCATGGAATCCCAAGGAGTCAGACAGGACTGAGCAACTAAAACAACAAGCCAGCTGTCTTAACTAAAAGCAGACGTTTTCAGGGGGATGTATCACTGATCTATGGCAATGTCCCATACGGGGGACAGGTGCCTCCAGCAAGTCAGTTGAAACCCTGAAGCCACATGGCTGAGGCTCATGAAGGTGGCCTCACAGTGACAAAGGCAGTCCTCCGATAAAGACCCAGGACTCCTGCCCGGCTGCCCAGTGATGGGGAGAACCAGCCACAGGCCCCCATCACCGCCCGGTCAGTGCAGACTCCCAGTGATGATTCATCATCTTGTTTTCTCTTTTTTCATGGCACAGATCGAGCGCGCAGCAGCATGGTCTCCACAGAAAGTGCCTCCTCCACTTATGAAGAACTGGCCAGGGCCTACGAGCACGCCAAGATGGAAGAGCAGCTGAGGCACGCCAAGTTCACCATCACGGAGTGTTTCATCTCAGACACATCGTCCGAGCAGTTGACGGCAGGGACAAACGAGTACACAGACAGTCTGACCTCCAGCACCCCTTCGGAGTCGGGGATCTGCAGGTTCACCGCCTCTCCCCCCAAACCTCAGGATGGAGGACGGGTGATGAACATGGCAGTTCCAAAGGCACATCGGCCAGGTGAGACGAGACCTGCCTGGACCAGTGTCGGGGAAGCACGTCTTCCCAAGACACACTCTTCCACTGTGAAAGCCTTGTTGATGTTTACACTAGTCTTCTGTTTATTGATTGCTGAATCATGTACCACCCCAAAGCCTAGAGGCTTACAGCAACAATGATCATTTATTTCATGTATGAATCTGAAAGTGAGTCAGAGCTTGGCTGGGACACGCATATCCATTCCAGCCATGTCCGTGGGGAAGCCCAGTTAGGATGGAGAAGACATGTTCAGTCACTGACCTGGAGGGTGAGTTCTGGCCATGTCCTCCCAACATAGGTTTCTCCATGATCTGGCTTGTGCTTCCTCCTGTCTAAAAGCCAGTGTCCCAAGAGATGGATAGTGGAAATAGCCCTTTCCTTAAGCCTGGGCCTGGAAACTTAGGCAGTACTTCTGCCATATACTGTCGGTCAAGTGATCACAAAGCTCTGGGAGCCCAGGGTCTAAGAAGGGAGCTCTCTGCTGCTTGAGAAGTATTGAAAATTGTGGGTGAGGGTTTCAGAAGGAGAGCAGTCTTACCAGTGAGCCAGCCTCTGGAAATTGGCTTCACTGAGTTGCCCAAAATGACAGTAAATGGCTGGTATCAGGTTGGCAATACGTTGGTGTCTGCCTTGAGCAGTATAGTGAGTAGAAGCTGCAAACCCTGAGGCCTGCAGGGCAAATCCTGTGAATGAGTGAAGAGGGTGAGGAGCAGAGCAAAGGGAGGGATAGAGACACAGAGAACTCAAGAGTTCAGTGACTCTAGAGGAAAAGGACTTCAGCAAACTCCTGCCAACTAATCCCCAGTGGAAATGGGGGCCTCTAAGAGGAGATTCTCAAAAGGAGACAGATATTTTGGTTTTATATGGAGACTCACAGTTTTCAAGTGTTTGCTCAGATTTGTGCAAATCATCATACAGATAAAATAAAGCACATCTTTAGACTGCATCCAAACCACGGCAACCGGTTGCAGTTCTCCTCTGAAAAATCCTTTTTCCTTTTTCACCCTGACGTTCCTGTCTATAGATTTGACTTTGTGCACTGGCTAATCCATTCTTGTTGAACCCAGTTTTATTTCTCATTTTCCTATTTCCTGAGCCACTATATTGGTTCTATTTCAAAAATGTATATCCATCTTAAATCACCACGATTCCTTTGGGCTTTTCAGCAGAAGGCCAGGCTGAAATAAGCTTTATAAATGCATAAAAATATATAAAATAAAAATTGTCCATCCAGCAACTAATCTCCCAAACCAAGTCAAGATCCACACCAGCCGACTATCAAGAATGATGGCTTCGTTTATTTCGGTGCTGTCTACCTCCTCAGGGAGAAGATGTTGTTATCGGTGGGTGTTTTCATCCAAAGGACTTTTTGTTGCTGGCATTTATCTGCAAGGCAGATGCAAGTGTAGGATAAATATCATGACTTTTTTGAGACTGTACAGCTTGAGACTGAGGAAGACAGGAGGGGAGAAAAATGAGCCTCTGGGCTTTTGTTCAGTCTTGCTGAGCTGCAGTTGGCTCATCTGTAAAATGGGAATGACATAGACGCCCAGTGTCTGGGCTTTGTGCAAGCTGTGCGTCACCTGATGCAGGTGTCAGCAGCAGTAGTGGTCACTCGAGTCTTGCCTGGTTGACGTGCAGTTGGGGCTCCCACAGTGACCCCAGTGATGGTCTCAGGAGAGGTGCTGCCCCCTACCCCTTCCTTCCTCCTTTGGTTTATTTTCCTTCATTGCTCCCTCTGCCCTTCGCTCCTGCCCTGCTGAGAGAAACACAGAAGTTTCTAAGTGTTCTCCCCTGATTACAATCACCCTGATTATACCTTGAGGGTGTGTGGCCCACTCCCATCTCCAGGATTAAGACTGAACTTGGGGTTGCATGACAAGATCACAGCACCCTCGATAGGGAACATGGCTGGTCCATTTGACAATAAAACAGGGCTTGATTATCTGTTTGTGCCATTCGCCAAGAACTCACCCTAGAGGGAAGACAGAGCCAAGAATAGCATTGGGTTTCCCACCCTCCCTCCAGCCTAAAATTTTGAAAAGAAATTCTATCTTAACTTAATAGCTGTAGGAAATTTTCATACTCATTTTCTTTTGTTCTGGATGATATACTTCAAAAATAGTCTTCCAGAGGTGGAGCATCACCACGTACATTTATTTTTATGACAGTTATTTCTCTTTACAAGAACCTCAGAGTTCCACTGAGGTGACTTCAGAACTTTTGAGTGGGTTTAAAATGTAGAAAGTCCTCTTACCCAAGATATACCTTTTAGTGTTCTGGAGGGTCTCTGGTCCCCATAAAGGGTGAGCCTCAAACACAAAGGATGTGCCCCAAGGTTCAGCTGCAATTCTGCCTAGTGACCAATTCCATGCAGTTACATGTTCATTTCTAAGGATCGGCCTGTATTCCTGCCCCACAGAGGCTAGAGGAGCTGAACACAGAGCTCAGATCATTCCTGACGATGAAAGTGCCGCTGTGGCGCAGGAAGACTTGCAGAGCAGGAAGGGGCGCTGCTGTTCATGCATATTGCATTCCCACCTGTCTTGAGTCTGCCTGCAATGCAGGAGACATGGGTTTCATCCCTGAATTGGGAAGATCTGCTGGAGGAGGAAGTGGCAACCCACTCCAGTATTCTTGCCTGGAGAATCCCGTGGACAGAGGGGCCTGGTGGGCTACAGTCCATGGAATCCCAAGGAGTCAGACAGGACTGAGCAACTAAAACAACAAGCCAGCTGTCTTAACTAAAAGCAGACGTTTTCAGGGGGATGTATCACTGATCTATGGCAATGTCCCATACGGGGGACAGGTGCCTCCAGCAAGTCAGTTGAAACCCTGAAGCCACATGGCTGAGGCTCATGAAGGTGGCCTCACAGTGACAAAGGCAGTCCTCCGATAAAGACCCAGGACTCCTGCCCGGCTGCCCAGTGATGAGGAGAACCAGCCACAGGCCCCCATCACCGCCCGGTCAGTGCAGACTCCCAGTGATGATTCATCATCTTGTTTTCTCTTTTTTCATGGCACAGATCGAGCGCGCAGCAGCATGGTCTCCACAGAAAGTGCCTCCTCCACTTATGAAGAACTGGCCAGGGCCTACGAGCACGCCAAGATGGAAGAGCAGCTGAGGCACGCCAAGTTCACCATCACGGAGTGTTTCATCTCAGACACATCGTCCGAGCAGTTGACGGCAGGGACAAACGAGTACACAGACAGTCTGACCTCCAGCACCCCTTCGGAGTCGGGGATCTGCAGGTTCACCGCCTCTCCCCCCAAACCTCAGGATGGAGGACGGGTGATGAACATGGCAGTTCCAAAGGCACATCGGCCAGGTGAGACGAGACCTGCCTGGACCAGTGTCGGGGAAGCACGTCTTCCCAAGACACACTCTTCCACTGTGAAAGCCTTGTTGATGTTTACACTAGTCTTCTGTTTATTGATTGCTGAATCATGTACCACCCCAAAGCCTAGAGGCTTACAGCAACAATGATCATTTATTTCATGTATGAATCTGAAAGTGAGTCAGAGCTTGGCTGGGACACGCATATCCATTCCAGCCATGTCCATGGGGAAGCCCAGTTAGGATGGAGAAGACATGTTCAGTCACTGACCTGGAGGGTGAGTTCTGGCCATGTCCTCCCAACATAGGTTTCTCCATGATCTGGCTTGTGCTTCCTCCTGTCTAAAAGCCAGTGTCCCAAGAGATGGATAGTGGAAATAGCCCTTTCCTTAAGCCTGGGCCTGGAAACTTAGGCAGTACTTCTGCCATATACTGTCGGTCAAGTGATCACAAAGCTCTGGGAGCCCAGGGTCTAAGAAGGGAGCTCTCTGCTGCTTGAGAAGTATTGAAAATTGTGGGTGAGGGTTTCAGAAGGAGAGCAGTCTTACCAGTGAGCCAGCCTCTGGAAATTGGCTTCACTGAGTTGCCCAAAATGACAGTAAATGGCTGGTATCAGGTTGGCAATACATTGGTGTCTGCCTTGAGCAGTATAGTGAGTAGAAGCTGCAAACCCTGAGGCCTGCAGGGCCTGGCAAATCCTGTGAATGAGTGAAGAGGGTGAGGGGCAGAGCAAAGGGAGGGATAGAGACACAGAGAACTCAAGAGTTCAGTGACTCTAGAGGAAAAGGACTTCAGCAAACTCCTGCCAACTAATCCCCAGTGGAAATGGGGGCCTCTAAGAGGAGATTCTCAAAAGGAGACAGATATTTTGGTTTTATATGGAGACTCACAGTTTTCAAGTGTTTGCTCAGATTTGTGCAAATCATCATACAGATAAAATAAAGCACATCTTTAGACTGCATCCAAACCACGGCAACCGGTTGCAGTTCTCCTCTGAAAAATCCTTTTTCCTTTTTCACCCTGACGTTCCTGTCTATAGATTTGACTTTGTGCACTGGCTAATCCATTCTTGTTGAACCCAGTTTTATTTCTCATTTTCCTATTTCCTGAGCCACTATATTGGTTCTATTTCAAAAATGTATATCCATCTTAAATCACCACGATTCCTTTGGGCTTTTCAGCAGAAGGCCAGGCTGAAATAAGCTTTATAAATGCATAAAAATATATAAAATAAAAATTGTCTATCCAGCAACTAATCTCCCAAACCAAGTCAAGATCCACACCAGCCGACTATCAAGAATGATGGCTTCGTTTATTTCGGTGCTGTCTACCTCCTCAGGGAGAAGATGTTGTTATCGGTGGGTGTTTTCATCCAAAGGACTTTTTGTTGCTGGCATTTATCTGCAAGGCAGATGCAAGTGTAGGATAAATATCATGACTTTTTTGAGACTGTACAGCTTGAGACTGAGGAAGACAGGAGGGGAGAAAAATGAGCCTCTGGGCTTTTGTTCAGTCTTGCTGAGCTGCAGTTGGCTCATCTGTAAAATGGGAATGACATAGACGCCCAGTGTCTGGGCTTTGTGCAAGCTGTGCGTCACCTGATGCAGGTGTCAGCAGCAGTAGTGGTCACTCGAGTCTTGCCTGGTTGACGTGCAGTTGGGGCTCCCACAGTGACCCCAGTGATGGTCTCAGGAGAGGTGCTGCCCCCTACCCCTTCCTTCCTCCTTTGGTTTATTTTCCTTCTGTGGCCATTGATTCCTGGAGAGCATCCACCTCATTTGTGTGTCACCCAGTTCTACTATACACTGTGACCAAGTGGGACTTCTCAGGAATTCAAGGATGGTTCAATATAAAATCATTAATATTAACAGAATGGGGGGGCGGTGGATACATGATCATTCAAGGCAGAGAAAGCATTTGACAAAACCCAACCTGTTTCTCAAAAAAATAAGAACACTCCACAAACTAAAAATAAAAGAGAATTCCTTCAACTTGAGAAAGGGTATCTATGTGAAACAGCTAACATCATACTTAATGGTGAAAAATTGAATAAATACTATTTCCTTAAGATCAGGAATAAGATGGAGATGTCTGCTCTCACCACTTCTACTTAATACTGCATTGTAATTTCTAGTAAGGCAAATTAAGAAAATGGCATCCGTATTTGGCAGATAATTCCGCCAATCAGTGGCAAAGATTCCGCCTGCCAATATAGGAGATGCAAGAGATGCAGATTCAACCCCTGGGTTGGGAAGATCCCCTGGAGTAGGAAATGGCAACCCTCTCCAGTATTTGAGTAGCCTAGCATGCTAAGTCTATGGGGCCACAAAGAGTCTGGCACAACTTGAGCAGCAGTTAAGTACTTCACACTCCCATCTGAGACACACACCACACTTCCCCTTGTATACAGCAAGCCCCCGGAGGAACACTAAGTATGTGTGCAGGTCTTGAAATAGTTAAAGATTTGTGTCTTGTTGATGACTTGTTGTTCAGTGTTTTTTGACTCATATTAAAAAATGTTTGAACTGTTTTCATGAGATTGTTGCCTGGATCCATCAGAACAATTGAAAAAAACTTGAGAAGGTACTATTGTCTTAATATATACACTATTTATATATTGTTTTTTAATTTCATTTTTATTTTTATTTATTTTTTTTAATTTTTTTTATTTTTTAATTTTATTTATTTTTTTTCACTCTTTTTTTTTATTATATATATTTTTTTGTATTTATTTATTTTTTTACACGAACTCCCAAAATTATTTAATTTATTTTTCTGGCTGTGTTGGGTCTCAGCTGTGGCAAGTGGGATCTTCCTTGCATCAGGTGAGATCTTTTGTTGAGGCTCATGGATTCTCTAGCTGTGGCCTTCAGGCTCAGTAGTTACAACACTCAGGCTTAGTTGCTCCACTTCATGGGCCCTTTGTTCCCTGACCAGGAATCAAACCCACATTCCCTGCATTACAAGGTGGATCTTTAACCACTGGACCCCCAGGGAAGCCCCTCACTATACCATTTAGACTAAAATGATTTTATGACTTTAGGTATGAATACACTTTTAAATTCACCTGAATTCTAACGTCCACAAACTGTGTTATCCACTCTAGATGCCAAAATTATTATTGAACATTTGATATGCTTTTAGAAAAATATGTCATCCTCTGGAAGCCTTCCTGTATCTCCTTTATAATGGAACTAAATTAAACACTGGGCACAAAACCCAGAGTTACAATGTAGTATCCTGCTGACTGGAGACTGTCAAAATTAGCAGTTCCTTGAGCAGGTCTTTCAAACCAAATTCTTTACCTGTGTTCCCTCGTGTTTCTGAATGCTTATCAGTCATCCAAGTCTCTGGATATCTGTTTCCTTGCCATCAGTTCTTTTTTGATGAGCTTTTTTTTCTTCCTCTCCATTTATAATCCCAAGCTTTTAAGTTCTTTACAAATCAGGATTAAGTTAAATAAATTTGGCCAGACTGAGGCTACAGGAAAATAGGAAACATGTCTTAGTTATCTTTATTTTCCCCCCAGTGCCTATCAGATATCTGACAGCATAAAAAGTGTTCAAGAAATATTTTCAACTGACTTAATTAATTGAATATATACTCCTATCACTATCTGATGTATAGTAGGTGCTTAATAAATGTTATTGAATGAATTAATATATGATGATTGTGCTGATGAAAAGATTGGCCAATTGATTCAAATATTACATATTTATTAATAAAATAAAAGAGTACATTTAAGTCTACTCCATCTTCCAGCCTAACTTTAAACAAAGTGATTTATTTTCTAATCATGTTCTCAAGTCAAAACAAACTCTCTTCCACCAATGGGGGTAGTTCCCAATGAAATGTGGACAGCTACTACCAAGGCAGTTATCAAAATCTAGTTTTAGATTTTTAACACATCTGAACTTTGAATTTGCTGCTTCTTTAGGATTTGTATATTTCAAATCAAATGCAAGTTTTGTAACTTTTGTTTTCTTCAGTAAGGCATAGCTATTTCCATCTTTAGGGCTTCCCTAGTGGCTCAGATGGTAAAGAATCTGCCCGCAATGCAGGAGACCTGGGTTCAATTCCTGGGTCAGGAAGATTCCCTGGAGGAGGGCATGGCTACCCACTCCAGTATTCTTGCCTGGAAAATTTCATGGACAGAGAAGCCTGGTGGGCTACAATCTATGGGGTCACAAAGAGCTGGACATGACCGAGTGACTAACGTACATTTACACTTTAAAAACAAATCTAACAAACCCTCTATTTCTCCAGAAGCAGCTGGAAAGTTCACCAGCATCTTTTCCTCTTGGTCAAGGTGGCTCTCATACTTCGGTTACAGTACCAATTTTTGGTTTCAGGTAGCACCTGGAGCCAGTTTCTGATGTTCTTGGATTCCTACTGTTTCTTTATTCATGATGCTTATCCTGTGCAGTCAAGAGATGCCACTGCAGGAAGCTACTTAAATCAATTTAAAGTTTCAAACGTGCAACCTAATACAGCCTAGCCGTGCCAGCAGCAGGGGCAGGACCCCCACACCCCTTCTGATCTCTGCAGGTGGACACCAGGGCTCCAGCCTTGAATGTCTACACCTCCCTCACTGGCTCCCTGACCCTGTTCCTCTGCCGCAATGAATGCAGTGGAAGTTTTCTGATTGGAAATGGCCATTGCCTGCCTCCAACTTGCTGGCTTTCAGAGTAAACAGTTATACAAAGCAGTTTGGGCATTTTAGTTTTAGGATCCATTCCTCCCATACCTCATGCTTTCCTGAGTGTGTGTGTGTTAAACAAAAGAGACGAGTGTGGAGTGAGAGGTAGAGCTCCTACCTGAAAGACCAGCCAGCCTCTGCTCAAGTCACATCCCCTGCAAAGGCTGGCCTTGTTCCTAGCTTTTGTTGTGTGTGCATGTAGCCATGTACCCGCATGTGCATACACACACATGCACACACACACACGCACACATACAAGGCTTGAGGTCCCTGGCCTCCATCCTTCTAGAGGTAGCCTTGCTCTTTCCCACCCAACCTCTCTGCCTCCCTCCTTTCCTCCAGCCTGGCATCCATTCCACAACTGGTCCTGCTTTCAGAGTGAGGGATACACCCCAGTGTGGGGGGTCCCTGAGGGTGTCACGTGGGAGCTGGAGCTGCCTTTGACCCTCATGGACCCTTCCCCACTAGGACCTCTGAATGCCCTGACAGCAGGTTCCCAGCTCACCTATCCTCTAAGCAGATTTTCCAGTCCTGCTTTTTATCCAGAACTACTCTATTTCAGAAGAACCATGAGCACGGACAAACTTAAAGCTCCACTTCATACCTCAGTGTGGTTTTGAAAAGTTCGCCAGCAAGTAGGAGGATCACAACAATGATGAGCCCTTAAAAATGCATGAAGCCTCCCAGGTACAAGCCAAGAATGGTAACAGAATCTGCAGGCGGGACCTCTGGTATCCAGCTCACATTACTTATTTAGAGTTGTTCCTGGTTGCCGTTTGGGAGTGAAGATTCATTTACCAAGAGGGGTTTGTTTACGAGTTTTCATTACCACTGCAACATTAATATTAAACTGGAAAAGTGTTAGATCTGGTCGGGCTTCGGTGTGGGCAGACTACACGCTCCCCTTTGTAAGGAGCTCTTTGATGCTGTAGTGTCCTTGCAAGTCTGTGTGGTTTTTAAGTGAAATTGCCAGAAGTCGAGGTAAGCATCCTTGGCTTCTTACTTTTGCATCAGTCTCCAGTTCCATCCAAGCACAGACATCAAACCTTGTTAGAGCTTGATGAAAGTTCCTTTTTATGTGTCCCCAGAGGAGACTGGAGCCCACAGGGACCTTGCTTCACTGTCATTCTGCATGAGTTTTTTGTGAAAGCGTGCACATATTTTCACACTTGCTGACGAATAAAGCTATTGGAACTTGGAGTTCCAGGCTACCCCAAATACACTCATTTGGCCCTTTTTTATCCCTAAACTTCTAATTCAAAAGTGCTTGACCAGTTTTCACAGGTGAGATAGTTCAGAGCATAAGAAAGACTCTTTTAAGATTCAAGATTTTCAGTAGAAATGATCAGACGTGTTTCTTTTGTACGCATGTATGCTGAGTTGCTTCAGTTGTGCCCAGCTCTTTGTGAGCCACTGGGCTGTAGCCCGCCAGGCTCCTCTGTTGATGGGATTCTCCAGGTAAGAAGACTGGAGTCGGTTGCCATGCTCTCCTCCAGGGGATCTTCCCAACCCTGGGATTGAACCCGCATCCTTTGTGTCTCCTGCATTGGCAGGTGGGTTCTTTACCATTATCGCCACCTGGGAAGCCCTTCCCTTGATTAGGTAGGAGTTAAAGCTCGCAGGGATCACAGAACTACTCGAGCAGACGCAGTATTTCAAGGCAGGATTTCGGCCCGCTCTCACTCATACCTGCCCATGGCTCTGAGCTCCCACCTCTTCAGGGCAGGTCTGACACAGACCTTCTGATTGCTGGTCCATCAGGCACATCCCTTACTTTTCTCCATGACAAACTGAGGCTATAATTCCTTGTGGAGTAGGAGGGACAGAGGAGTACAGTTCCTTATTCTGATTGAATCCAATGCTTTAAAAGTAAAATTAGGGCTTCCCAGGTGGCACAGTGATAAAGAATCCACCTGCCAATGCAGGCGATGCAGGAGAGGTAGGTTCCGTCCTGCACTGGGAATATCCCCTGGAGGAGGAAATGGCAACCCAGTCCAGTATTCTTACCTGGAGAATTCCATAGACAGAGGAGCTGGTGAGCTACAGTCCATGGGGTCACAGAGTCAGACACAACTGAGTGACTAAGCAAAAAATAAAACTGAAGTGAAGTAAGGACCACTTGGAATTCAGAGCTTGGACCATTTCAGCTAGGGCTTCTCAACAGCAGTGCCATTAACATTTGGGGTTGGGTGAAGCTTTGTGGCTGGGACCAGCCTGGCCATGGCAGGATGCTGAGCATCCCTGGCCTTGGGCTAGGAGCCAGTAGCAGCTGCCCTACCAACCAAGACACCTCCAAAAATCTTCAGGCATTGTTGTGTGTGCCCTGGAGGGCAAAATGACCCTCAGCTGAGAACCACTGTTCTCCACTGTAGACTTTCTTTTCCTGGAGTGTGTGTGGCAAGTGGCCAGAACCCTATCACAGCCAGATTCACAGAGTTCAAGTCCATTACAGAGTTCCTGAGTTGGTCCATTCTCGTTCTGTGCTGGGAATGATTTTGCCATTTTCTTCCAAAGCTGAAGTGAGTTCAAACGTCACGTGTGAGTCTAAACAGATAGAGAAGGTTCAGGAGGGTTTGCTTTCCTGATAGGCAGCTGTGGGGTGCGGGGGACGGCGGGAGGTGTCCTGGTTTTCAGCTAAAAAGAGGCAAGTTTAACATAGCAGTTTTCGCACAGTGGGGCCAAGCAAGGCTGAAGGCCCTGGGGTGGTGGATGACACTCACTGAGCTCACATCTGCTTATGGATGTTGGGATGGATCACTGTGCTGGCTTGCAGCCCATGGCCAGGAGTTATCTGCACACCAGTGAGCAGAGTTAACTACTGAGAGAGAAATGGATGCCAACTTATTTAGCCTGAACTTTTGGGGATATTAGTGGCACCGACCCTTGAGGGCAGTGATGAGAAGATGAGAAATGGCCCATTATGTCAAATAATAAGGCATAACTTGGAAATAATCTAAAGTAAATAAGGAAATAAGCTAAATCGCTTCTCATCATTCAGGGCATGAGTCGGTGCAGCGCCTGGGCTGGTGGTGGGGAGGGCAGGGGTTAAGGGTGTGGCTCAATGCCCAGGTATTGCAGAGGTCCCCAGGCAGGTGGACTGTCGAGGGTCGAGGGCCAGCTCACAGCTGCAATCATAACCCAGACGCCTTTGCCACTGTCCTGTGACTCACTGTCCCCTGTGGTCACTGTCCCTTGACCTTGACCTTTCTCTGTACGTGGCTCTGTTTCTCTCACAGTCATCTCTCTAGGTCCTATGTCTCCATGACATCCATCTGCTTCCCTCTGGCCATGTTCCTCTGACCCCCTTCTCCCTGCCTCTCTGTTTCTCTGCCCCCATCTCTCTGTCTCTCTCTCCCCATCTCTCTGCTTCTCTCTGTCTCTGTCTGCCTCTCCCCCACCCTGCCCTTCTCATTCCCACCTCACCCCTGCCCTGCCCCATCCATCTCAGCACCATGTTGACCAGGCTGGCCAGGCAGCTCGGTCTTTCTTCCCCCTCATCTCACCTCCTTCCCCATTCTCCCCACCTCCACGACTCTGACACAAGGACCATCATCCTCCTAAGGAGCAGAGCACAGGGTGTGACCTTCCAGGGAGCACAGACGTACAATTAGGACCCACGAAAGCCAGTGGGTGGAGACAGCCCTCAGGGCGAAGGCAGGATTCAGACCCCAGGGCCATTTTTGGGTTCCTACTGGGTTTGGGGGAGTAGCTCACACAGAACAGGTGATTGGAAATGTGCTAGAAGAGATGGAATTGCAGGCAGACAGGTGAGCAGGGCAGGGAGGGAAGGAAGAAGGAAGGTGGGCAGGAAGGGAGCTCTGGGGTCCCCGGGTCCTTCCCTCCAGCCTCATCAGGCTCCCGCCGGACTCTGCCCTTTTCTCCTACAGCCGCAATGTTGCCTTTCAATATCCAGCCTCCGCTCTGATACCCTCCCGTCTCTGTCCTCTTGTCGCACATGCACACACACACACACACACACAGATACACATGCACATACAGACACACATGCATGCGCGCGCGCACACACACACACACTCTCTCTCTCCCCTGGAAGCCGGTCAGCCTGGCTCCTGCTCTGCACTCAGCTACCTCCTAACCGCCTCCCACCTGCGCTCACTGTGCTCTACTCCCCACCCCCATGCCTTTTATTTTCTGGATGAAACTTGCAACACATGCGTGCTAAGTCGCTTTAGTCTTGTCCCACTCTCTGCAACCCTATGGTCTGCAGCCCGCTTGTAGGCTCCTCTGTCCATGGGATTCTCCACCTGGGAAGCAACGAAAACCAAGCAAGAAAGAGAGAGTGAGAAAGTGGAGAGGTGGCCAGAGGAGAGCCAAGAGGGGAAGTTATAACCAAAGAAGTGAACGTGAACCCCACGCTCCTGCTTTCCCGGAATCTCCCCACACCCAGCTTCCCCAGGGAGCAGGGGACCAGGGACAGGTGACTGGCTTGGCCTCAGCAGAGGAAGATGGATGACAGGACAGCCCACTGAAGGCACACCTTGGGGACAGTGGAAACCACAAGCATATTGATCGCTGTTACTGACCATTAAAGAGAAAGCCCCTCCTGTCTTTGGTGGAAGGGGCAGAGCCTGTCCCACATGGCAGAAATGTTCAGAGAGGCATCCTGTGAGGGTCCCAGCCCATCCCAGCTGGGAATACCCTCTCTATTTGGACCCTGTGTCCTCTAACAAATCGCTGCAGGCTGGGGGGCTCAGAAGGACAGGCATGTACTCTCTCACAGTTCTGGAGGCCAGAAGGCTGAGATCAAGGTGTCAGTGGGGTTGTACTCCCTCAGGAATTTCAGGGAATAATCTGTTCCCTGTCTCTTCTGGCTTTGGAGGCTCCAGGTGTTCCTCTGCTCGTGGTCCCATCAGTCCAATCTCTGCCTTCTCCCCTTTTTGTCCCTCAGATTCTCCTCTATTTTCTTTTTTCTTTTATAGGGACACATGTGTTTGGACTAGGGCTATGCAGGGGGCGCTAGTGGTAAAGAACCCACGTGCCAGTGCAGGAGACCTAAGCGATGCAGATTTGATCCCTGAGTCAGGAAGATCCCCTGGAGGAAGGCATGGCAACCCACTGCAGTATTCTTGCCTGGGAAATCCCATGGACAGAGGAGCCTTGTGGGCTACAGTCCAGGGAGCCACAGCTGAAGCAACTGAGCATGCATGCACAGATATGTAGTTGGATTTAGGGCCCACCTTAAATTCAGCTGATCTTATCTCAAGATCCTTTACTGAACTGCAACAAAATCCTTTCTCCAAATCGGGTCACATTCCTGGACGCTGAGGGTTGGCATATGGACCTGTCTTTGGGGGGACACTAATCAACCCACAGAAGACAGAAACGAACGTAAAAGAAGAGTTCTTGATTCATTCACCTGGCTGATTTCCAGCGCTGTAACTTCAGACTCTCTGGGAAGGGAGACATCTGACAATAAAACTTCCACCTTATTATCTCATTAAACCCTCTTCCAGCACTCTACGGTGGATTCAGCTCTTATTCCTGTTTTATGAATAAGAAAACTGAGCCCAGACTTAAGTCTATCAGATTAAATGCAGACAATATCATCCAGGGGCTTTCCAGGTGGCTCTAACGGTAAAGAATCTGCCTGCAATGCAAGAGCTGGGATTTGACCCCTGGGTGGTTGGTAGCTCTAGTGGTACCAGTGTAGGAGACATAAGAGATGCAGGTTCAATCTCTGGGTGGGGAAGATGCCCTGGAGAAGGAAATGGCAACCCAGTCCAGTATTCTTGCCTGGAGAATCCCATGGACAGAGGAGCCTGGCGGGCTACAGTCCCTCACAAAGAGCTGGACATGACTGAGCAACTGAGACCCATGTTATCCAGACTTTCACCCTTAATCACCACCACTAGAAACATCGTTTAGCGCCTCCCACGTGAAACAGGTGGATGGAGAGCCAGGGATGAAGGAAAGCAGCTGTGTAGGTGTCTAGTTGTCAGGACGGTTTCACATTGCGCTTCTCTCTAAGTGCTTGGTTGTCCATACTTCTATAGATATCTGCAGAACCTGAGAGATGGACAGACGATTAGAGAATCCAGTGTCCTAACTGGTGCTGGGACTAGCCCCTGGAGAAGGGAATGGCAACCCACTCCAATATTCTTGCCTGGGAAATCCCATGGTCAGAGGAGCTTGGCAAGCTACAGTCCAGGGGGTCACAGAAGAGTCGGACATGGCCTAATGAGTAAACAGCAAACAAGTGGGACTAGCACAAGAGGTGGGATTTTAGTGGCCATAAAGCATCTTTAATAAACAGCACTCCCCACAATCATGCTGGTGCTTTCTTCCGTATCAGTGCATGAATTATTAAGAGAGCTCATTTGCAGCATTCACACAGTTGAAAGAGCTACTTTACGTGCTAATCAGAAAACACACACTGTTGAAAGGAGCTAATGAGAGCATCATACCACTTAATCAAGCTTTTGCCTGAAAAACTGGATCTTTCGGAGATATTGACTGTTCAGAGATGCTTGGCAGGCCTGCAAGAAGCCAATACAGAAGGCCTTGTACATAAAGATGCTGAGCTGTTTTCATTATGAAGGATTTCCAATTCTCACCATGCTTTTCCAGCTACCTTGTTTATTCCCTCTAAAGCGGGAACCCCTGCAGGCAGGGGGCAGGTATCAAGGGCTTTGTCTTTTGATTTCAGACACATTCGTTCCACATAATCAAGCTCATGAGCATCCCGCAATCCGGCTGGGACTAAGATGCTAATACTTTTTAGGGATTTAATAAGCCCGTTCATTCAGTGGGGAGTTGCTGAGATGGAGACCCATTCCTGAATCTGTGACAACGCACTGCAAATATGCCAAGCACTCGAGATTCAGTTGGGTCACAGAAACAGCATAAGGCACTCTTGACCTACATTGTAAAAGACACGTGGAGGTAAATGCCTTCCACAGTTTCTCAGCGTTTGAACAAAATGTTTTTAAAATCATATTAGTTATGTAAATAAATGAAAGAGTCAATTAAATCCAATGTGTTTATTGGACTCTTGGAATAAAGACAGATGATCACTTTCAGGAAATTGGGTATAGTAAAATTTCAAAATTAGCTCATTAAGGTATGTTGATTCACGTGCAAAAAAATATTCTTCATGCTACAAAGGAATTGTTCCAGTTTTTTTTTTTAATGACATAAAGCATAAAAGCTCTGTTAATGCTTTCGTGATGGGGTGGTGGTGGTATGAAGTCGCTCAGTCATGTCTGACTCTTTGCAACCCCATGGACTTTAGCCTACCAAGCTCCTCTGTCCATGGGATTTTCCAGGCAATAGTACTGGAGTGGATTGCCATTTCCTTCTCCATTCTCATTCTTTCTGGAGTTATTTCTCCACTGATCTCCAGTAGCATATTGGGCACCTACTGACCTGGGGATACTTTCAGTATCCTATCATTTTGCCTTTTCATACTGTTCATGGGGTTCTCAAGGCAAGAATACTGGAGTGGTTTGCCATTCCCTTCTCCAGTGGACCTCATTCTGCCAGACCTCTCCACCATGCCCACCCGTCTTGGGTGGCCCCATAGGGCATAGCTTAGTTTCATTGAGTTAGACAAGGCTGTGGTAGTTAGACAAGGCTTTCATGATATTTGTTTACAAATAATTAGCCCACAATAGAAAAGGTTGAATAAAACATCCACAACCATAAAAAAAGACAGAGAATTTTCAATACCACCATCAAAAAGGCACTAGGGACATATGGTTTTATTTTTTTCTTAATTAAACAGTTTTATTTTTCAGGACTAAAGCTGATACACAGCTAGATATATCTTAAACATTAGGGTCAATAACAGTAAAATTCATGCCACCATTTTTTCTAAGTCAAAGTCCAGATACATCAAGTCACCAAAACCCATTTCACAAGAATGCCAAATGACATCATTTCTTTCTCTAAGAGTGTCGTGGACAATTTATTGTCAAAAATTTATTATTGGGCTTTCCTTTGATCCAGTTCACTGTATGAAGCTAGCACTGAATTAAAAGTACCTTGACTTCAGTGAGCCAAAACCAAGGTGTCCTGGGGCTGTTTTAGTGGAAGACAGGCTAAAAATATTAATGAGATCATATATAATTACTCACTGTCACTTCATGAGATCCTGAAAAAGCCAATGGGAAAATGTTAAGTGGATTCTTGCTTCAAAAATACCAAATAACATGACAGTGTGATGCAAGGACTCAAAAATCAACTCAGTAAATTTCCCAGAAATAAGGCCATCATGTCTCTTATCCTGGGGGAAAAAAATCTTAAGAAAAGCCAAAGCATTTTGAAAATCCTTATGCTCGTTTATACTGTGCAAAATGAATTTTCCAGTAGTTTTTCAGCCTGTCTTGCTTTTGTTTCTAGTTCTCCTAACCATTGAGCAGTCTCTCCCTGCTGTTTAAATGGTTATTCTCTTTCAGTGAGTAAACCTCAATTTCAAAGACCTGTCTCTTATACACATCTTGTACATCAACTATATTCCAATATAAAAGACAAATAAAAAATAATAAAAGAGACTTAAAAGATGCATCAACGATAGTACCACATTTATCTTTTTTGGCTCCTGATTCAAATAAACAGACTTTTTTTTTTTAAGGCTGACATTTTTGAAGCCATTGGAAACTTGAATACTGCCTGAATGTTTTTGATTATTAAGGAATTATTGTTGATTTTAGGTTGCGATCATTGTATTTTGGTTATGTTTTAAAAGTCTTCATCCTTAGATAGACACACAGAAATATTTACAGATGGAACGCTGTGACACAGAAATATTTATAGATGGAACACTGTGATGTCTGGAAGGGGACAGGGGTGTGTGATTGGAACAGGATTATTCTCAGGTTGTTACTACTTGAAGTAGGGTGGTGAGAGCACGGGTTTCCAAGATAGCATTTGGTCTGCTTTTGCATTTTCCACAGCCAATAGCTTACAAAAGAGCATCTGTATGCACATTTACACACACATACACACATGCGCACACACATGCATGCACAAAAGACTGTGGGATTTACATGTGTGGGTGTGTGGGGTGGGGTGGGGGTGGGGGGTTGTGAATTCTATGGACTGTGGCCACCAGGCTCCTCCGGGGTTTAAGTCACTGTCTATTTGCCCACATTTCACTTCTTTGTCAGCACCACAACCAGCTCACAGCAGCCCTGCCGGACACAGGAGGCTCCAAACAAGGGGTTGGCTGAGGAAGGCATGGAAAGCTGGGAATGTTTTGAAGCAAAAGAAATAAGAATTGCCAATTATTTTCGATTCAGAAAGTTAAGGAATGACTTATGCCTTAGATATGTTACTAAGATGTCCCCTGCGGTGTCCCCAACCACATCAAACTCAGCAAGTCTGAAACAAAACCCACGATCTTTTCCCAAGAAATGTGATTTTTCTCCTAGACAGTTTTTTGTTTTGTTTTGTTTTGTTTTGCAATGAATGAGTGATCCTGCTGTCTGCCCAGGTTTCCTGATCTTGACACTTGGAAGGGAGTCATCCCTGACTCTTCCTCCTTCTTCAGCTGTCCCATCTGTGGTCATTTCCAGAACCCTCTCCTTGAGCCTCCTCCACATTTCACAGTCGCATTCACTCTCATTTCCCTTTGGTGCTCAGCCTACCATCACGGCTCCCTCACCCACACATTCTTCCACCTGGTCTCTCAGCTCCAGGACTGCCTGCCCCCAGGCCATTTTCTAACCAGAGTTGCTCACCAGGTATGCCACAAAGGAGTTACAGGTGAGCCTTTCACCCCTAGTGTGGCCAGGGAAAGCCCACTGCGCTCATCCCAGTGTGTTGCACAAATATCCCTTGTCTGTTTGCTTCTCAAAGTGAGAACAATTGGAAGCACTAAGCTACACAATGAACACTGTTCCTAAACTGCCAACAGATCAGATCCAGGCTTCAGTCCAGCTCAAACCTAGAGGATGTAGTTTGCAAAGCATGTCTAGTGACTGGGCTGAAACCGTGCTCATGCATTTAGGAAACCTACAAGATATAATAAAGACTTGAACCAGGGTCATGAAGATAGGACCAAAAATGAGTCAACAGATAGAAGTAGAATTAATTTCAAGTAGAATTAACCTGGGTAGGAGGTATCAATATCTGAGGTTTCAAGCATCAATTTCTGGTAAGATGAGGATGACATTTAAAACGATTGGGCACAAAGGAGAAAGTGGCCTTTGGAAATGAGTCTGGGAATAGGGGCTGGCCTTCATAAACTGGGTTTATAGACTGTGGCATTTAAAATTCATAATGGACAGTCATGTGGAAATATTTAGCAAAGCATCTAAAATTCAAGTCTAGGGCTCAAGAGAGAGCGAGCAAAAGGAAAAGATGGATGTGAGAGCTATTCATAATGAGATTAGATGAGGGCTGAGCCCCAAAGAGAGGACTGAGCTCAGGCCACTGAAGAAACCCTGTACTTGAAGATGGATGGAGGATAGGGTCCAGGAGAGGACTGACAAGTGTCAGTCAGGGGTGCAAGAAGAGCTCTGGGAAAGCACAGTGACGTGGAAGCTGAGAGTTGTGAGAACAGAAAGATCAACTGCATGAGGTGTTGTCGGTTCTATAGAAGGAAGAAGTGATAAGAGGTGCTAAGAAGAAGCCATGGAATGTGACAGTTGGAGGCACAGTCCAACTTTCAAAGAACAGTTGCTGTAGTTGATGGTGATGGTAGCTGTGCCCATTCAGATTTTCCAAAAAGGAGATGCCAAGGCAGATTATATATGCAAGGGATTTCAGGAGGCATTCTTGCAAAGAATAAAGAGATAAAGAAGCAGCAGTGTCCCCAAGCTCAGATTCAGCTTCCCACTGCTCAAGAATCCAACAGGAAGAGCAGGTGTTGGCCAAAGAAAAGATAGCTTTATTGAGGAAGCTGGCAAACCTGGGGAGAAGGTGGACTCATGTCCCAAAGAACCAAATCCCCAAACTGCAGGTTTTGCTCAGAGATTATACAGAAAAAAGAGGAAGGGTCTACATGCTGAAGAGAGGATTTGGAATGCATAATCAGCTTAGGGACTTTCTTCTGTGGTTGGTGGTGAGGTCACAGGAAATCACCATTATCAACCTTCTACCTGGTCAGGGATTTATGTGCTTGTGGTCAGTGTAAAATTAACCTCTTCTACCTGATGGGGGTTTCAATATCTGAAAAACAGCTCAAAGGATACAGCTGAAAATATTATCTGTAGCCCTTGAGGAAGAAGTAAAGGTCCTTTACTTGGATTGATGGCTAAGCTGTTATTATTTTGTCTTGCTTGACTGTTGTTGTTTCTGCATTTTATCTCTCTGACTAAATTTATTCTTTGGAATTGGGGCAAGGCCATGGAAGCTAAAGTTTTTCTACAAATAAGAGGCAGGCAGAGGACATGGCCAGGGTGTGTTGTAGGAAGGCCTCCTAGGGTCCTGCTCAATTACAGCAGAAGCAGGCAAAGAAAGTCCACAGACTAGGATGCAGGTGTGACACCTGCCAGAGGAGAAGGGAAATGAGGAGGTGGGCAGGGAGAGTCTCAGCTGCAGCCCAGCAATGGGGAAGCCCTGAGTAAACCTCTCACTGGGAAACCCCAAATTGACAGGATTAGTCATCAAGAGAACCTGTGGTCTCAGGCAGTGCTGAGAGCAGCCCAGAAGGTGACCTCAGTGTCTAGGGAGGGGGGAAGAAGTTGGAATCTGCAGTTGGATTCTCCCTGCAGCAGGTTCTCTTGAAGAGGGTTGTTTCCCTGGCACTGTAGAAGTCAAAGTGAGTGATCCTGAGAAGGAAGTAGTAACCTTGATACTCAGTCTTAGCTGTTCTCCTCTCTCTACATGGCACTGACTGAAGCAGAAAGACACAAGCATTTTAGCAGGCAGGCAAAGCCTGGTAAGGAGGCCATGTACTCTGGGATTTCCACCAAAAGCAATCATAGAAACCAGTAGCTAAATGACGGCCAAGGTCACATAATTCCATGGAGGTGCTGAGACATCATCATTCTTCGCTCAGCAGCCCTGCCTCCCTGTTCAAGCCCTGCACTCTCCCAAGCACTGCCCACTGTATCCAGGGTTGGGCCTGTCACCATTTATACTCAGCATGCACTGCTACCTTTAGCCTAAGTTTTTCTTTCAAAGTACCTTGAGATTCCTGTTTCTCTGGTTAAGTATGACTTTTAGAGCTAAAGCCAACAAGTTGTACAAAGGCCAACTCTCTTTATGTCTGGTGGGGGTGGAGGGTGAAGATGATGCCTTTGTAGGAGTTCTGACCAAGGGTCTTGGGAAAGGCACCCGGAGGGCGTGGTAACAGTCACCTTTAAACCCTGAGTGGTCCATCACATATGCCCAGGGTCACCAGGTATCTATAGACCAAGTTGAAGAGCCCACCTAATCCTCTGCATTTCTTTCCAGGTGACCTCATCCACTTGCCTCCGTACCTTCGAATGGACTTCTTGTTGAACCGAAGTGGTCCAGGCACAAGCAGGGACCCGAGCCTAGGGCAGGCATGCTTGGAGCCCCAGAAAAGTCGGACCCTGAAACGCCCCCCGGTCCTTGAGCCCATCCCCATGGAGGCGGCCTCCTCCACGGCCTCCACAAGGGAAGGACAGCAGTGGCAGCAGGGGGCTGTGGCCACATTACCTCAGCGCGAGGGGGCAGAGCTGGGACAGGCAGCCAAGATGAGCAGCTCCCAGGAATCGCTGCTGGACTCCCGGGGCCATTTGAAAGGCAACAATCCCTACGCCAAATCCTACACCCTGGTATAACCAACGGCATGACTGGACAGCGGTTGTAAATACGGTTTAACAAAGTCAATCAAAGCTACCTTTTTTTTACGGAATTCCAATATTTATAATGAAAGAAAATTGCCAAAATATATTAAAAAAAAAGAGAGAGAGAGAGAAAATGCTGAAAAAAAAAAAAAAAAAAACAACCCACAGACAGTGCAAAGACTCTCCTGCTTTTTTTCTGTCTGAGTGTGAGATCCATCTGTCTGGGCATCTGATTTTTTGGGAAAGAAGTCCAGTTTTATGATCTTCACAGGCTATTGCATTTTTACTGATTTTCTACAAAGTGCATGGGGGACTCATTCAACCTTCTGACCAGAAGTTCTAACACACGAGATTCAAAAGTAAAAAAACAAAAAAACAAAAAAAAAAAACAAAAAAACAGGAAAAAAAAATTAACCCTCTTTGTGAATTTAAAAGGAACCTTGATTTGGGGGCCGGGGAAATGTTCGTCATGTTTGCACATCTTTCTTTCCCATTAGAAACTGGGTCCCCGATTGGACTTCCTTCTGTTGTTACTTAGAATGAGTACCGTCAGTGAAGGGGTGGGGGGAATCAATTTGTTTTGGTTTTCTTTTTGTTTTCGTTTTTTAATTTAATGAGACACTCTTTGCATTTTGTCTAAGCGAAATAAAAAAGAAAGGTGGTCTGCCTTTATTTCGATGTTTGCTTCTCTTGTTTCCTAATGATTGCTGGATCCTCCTTCCTAGGGAGGCTTGAGTTTACAAACACCAGGGCTGGAACCAGAACCCAATCTAGAGTGGATTCCAAGACTCTGATCTCTGCAGGACAGTGGGGAAGAACACAGAAGATGCAGTGAGTCTGAGTATTCATGAGGGGCTGGCCAGGTATGCTGAGCTCCCTCACATGCTCTGCTCTCTACCTTCCAATGATACTTGGCCCTCTAGTTTGGACCAGGGATCAGCACACTATGACCTGCAGGACAAATCCAGCGCACTGCTGTTTTTACAAATAGAGTTTTATTGGAAGACAATCATTCACACTGCTTGCATTTTGTCTATGGATGTTTTATGCCATGATAGCAGAGTTGAGAAGTTACAACAGAGATGATATGGCCTGCAAAGCTGGAACTGTTCACCATCTGACTATTTATAGGAAAAGTTTGCAGACCCTCACTCTGGAGCTCCACGGTTGGCCCCAGCTCACTGGAGGAAGGAATATTGGAGCAGGAGGGGCCAACCCTCAGGGACCTGTCCTGTCACCACCATGACCAGTATCTAATTGTGCAGTAGAACAACTTAGTGTCTGTTCCTCTAACTCTCTCCTCTGCACTCAGAGAAAACAAGTCCAAGAGTAAGTGGTGCTCTGCTGAAATCTAACTCTTTTCTTCCTCTCAGTTTAAATTATTTACCGTGTAGTTCATCCCAACAGAACACATACTCTTAAATAGTATGAACTGTTTTCTTCTTATAGTACACTTTAGAAAGAACCCCCAACACACATAGTCCCCACTCCAGATTCTCTTAGGTCTCATGTCAGAGGTTAGGCATTGACCAGAAAACTTGGTCAAATGCTGGTGACT
The DNA here is from genome assembly GCA_006410675.1 of Oreotragus oreotragus. Taxonomy (NCBI): domain Eukaryota; kingdom Metazoa; phylum Chordata; class Mammalia; order Artiodactyla; family Bovidae; genus Oreotragus; species Oreotragus oreotragus. Next base: position 311,668 of record SJYX01016707.1, on the reverse strand, counting down.
GCTCAGTTGCCCAGGTAGCAGACTGCACAAATACCTTCCCTCCCTTTCTAATCTCTACAGGCTCCCCTAAAGCCACCACCCTAGGCTGGTGCCAGCCATTGCCGTCTGGAAACATGTTCAGGAATTTCTTTCCTGTTGTCCCTCCCTCTGTCCTTCCGTTCCTCCCTTCCTTCCTTCCCTCCTTCTTTTCCAACATTCTTTCCTTCCACTTATTTTCCAAGCAGGCCCATTTGCCTGCGTGGATTCAGTGACACTGAGCATCTGCAGAGCACGTCAAGGACCACGCCAGGACCGCCTGCTGGTCCTGATACTAGGTGACTCCCTGGATGTGAATTGTTTTATTCTTGCTGTGGCTTCAGACTTTAATCCGTGTTGACAGCTTATCATTTTCATCCTCACAGGCTCTCACAGACTGCTTTCTTTTGTACAAAGAAATAAAATGTTACTTTCTGGGAAGAAAAATTAAAGTTCTATCTTTCATCAACCTAAAACTTACTATATTTCCCCAAACTTAGAAATTTGCCTTTAAAAAAAAATTTATCTCAAATTGTGGAAAAATAAAACATTTCACACCACGTCTGTCTCTGGAATGGATTGTTTTCAATAAGACTGCCTTGAAAATGCTCATTAAAATGAGTTCAACACATAAGCACTGTATCAAAAAGTAGTCCACCCTATCCTTCAGGTAGAGGCTTGGTTTTTTGTTTGTTTGTTTTTAATGTTTATTAGAATACAGTTGTTTTACAATGCTCTGGTAGTTTCTGCTGTTTAGCAAAGTGAATCAGCTATATGTATATATACATCCCCTCTTGTTTGGATTTCCTTCCCATTTAGGTCACCACAGAGCACTGAAGCTCCACCACATAGCACACTACTGTGTGCTATACAGCAGGTTCTCATAAGTTACTTATTTTATATGTAGTAGTGTATTTGAGGCCTGATATTAATATCTACAAAGAGATCCAGCTTAAAGGGGTCTCTGTGCATTGCCCATTACTGAGAGTATTGATCATTTTCCTCTGGACCTCTGCTCATCTCTAATCTATAATGCCTTCCTGAGGTCATCTTTATTAGCCTAAAAATCTTAAATGTTAAGTCGTGTCTGACTCTTTATTACTCCATGGACTGTAGCCCACCAGGCTCCTCTGTCCATGGGATTCTCCACACAAGAATACTGGAGTGGGTTGCCATTTCCTTTTCCAGGGGATCTTCCTGATCCAGGGATTGAACCCAGGTCTCCAGCACTGCAGCCAGATTCTTCACCACTGAGTCACCAGGGAAGCCCTCTATCCTCTCTATCCATCTCTTTATCATCTTCAACTGCCTCCATCATTTACTTTATTTACCATGGTTACTGTTCATTACTCCTGTCTTGTCCCACTGGAGTGTCAGCTCCACACGGTCAGAACTCTTTCTTCTGTTTATTGCATCCCCAGTTCTTAAAACAGAAGAAGCTGGCCCATAGTAGGCATCCTATAAATATTTGTTGAATTGGAAAAAAAAAATGATTGGGGTTTCATAAGCTCAGGGTTCCTTAGCTGTGACACAAAACCCCTGAGTGTACAGGGTCCACCCTTCTGCTCTGTGTCACCCATGGGCCTGGCAGGATAGGGGGACAGATAGCAGTGGGACAGATGGGGACATGGCACTCATGCCAACTTCTGGGTCATGAGGAACGTCACGCTGAGTGTCTTCCAGCATCCATGGAACCATGGAGGCCAGCTCATCACTTTTCAAGTATGGGGAAAGCTGAGCCTCTCTAGGGTTCTCGACACTAATCAGACCTGGGTGGCACCACCCCCTCCTCCACTGTCTGGCAGGACCCCTTACAGCTTAGACTTCTGGTTGTGATCCACTCACTCACGAGGTTTTTTTTAGTTTGATGGTACCTTTTTTTCTTTCCTCTTTTCAATCTCTCACTTAAAAAAAAAAACAATTTGGGAAAGGTGACTTCAAGCACATGGCAAAGAGTGTCTGTTTCATCTCCCTAGACAAACTTGACAAAACCAGAGCACTCTTTGTGTCCCCAAAACTTCAAACCAGCTGTAGGGAGAAAAGGCAATGTTTATACCCTCTGGCAACGCGCCTCCCCAGAGAGGGCTGTGCTCTGCCTCAAAGAGATAGCCCTTCCTCGAGAAGGAAACAATTGGGACGAACATTCATGTATGTGTCAGAGAAGATGCTCAGAAGGGACCAGAGCCAGGGACTGGACCATCGCCTGGGTGGGTACCAGATCTGCCCAGGTATCATGATCAGAGGGGAAGCAGCATTTCCAACCATGCTGTGTGTGGATGCTGGGGTTCTGCTCTCAAAGAGTTATTCAGTTTTTGCCTCAATTTCTCATCTTCTGAAGTTTCCCTAAGGGTTCAGTGCCTCCCAAAGTAGAGGGGACCTGGTTTTGCCCCTCTATGGAAAAATACTTAATCAGTCTATGAAAAAGATGCTTCCTGCTTCTAGATATGAAATTACAAGTATCACATAAGGTTGTGGCTGCTGAGCTGAAGAAGTGATGGCTCTGCGCTGATCCTGCATCCAGCCCCTGGGGGAGGTGGAAAATGAGGACCCTTACCCTGAGCAAGAGTATAACCACGGTGCTCACACTTGGCACTGCACACATCAAACATACCCTGTATACCACATCAACAACCTCCAGCATCTGTCTCCCCATCCAATGTGGGAGGTTGCTCTGCTACTGTCCAGGAAGGTGACTTGGTGACAATCCCAAGAGATGCTTTCTGCTCTTGCAAAGCCAAGGACAAGCCAGGTAAAGATGCATACGTCAGAAATGATTGTATTTCAATGAAGTGTTAGCCCAGTACTGTACCTTTTCTTCTGGTGGCTTAGCCGCCTGACAAGAGAACATTCCTGCTGCACAGAAACTACTCATCTTCTCTTTAAGCTCTTTCCTGATCTTCACCTTGGTGGATCTTAGAGGAAGATATTCAGCCCACTCATGGGGCAAGAGTTAACCCTCACCATCAGGTTGCTGACATTTCCCTTAGGAATAGGAATCTTTTATATCAAGCTAAGAGTAATGAAGATGCTTCCATCAAGGTCTCTGATAGCCCCCAGGAAGAGGACTTTCTTAAGGCTTGAAGCCAACTGGAAAACCCTCCAGAGTTCATCCATGTCAAAGACTGTTCTCAAGATATACTTGCCTGCCAGCCTCATGCACCATTATGCCTGATATGGTAAACTGTGTCTGTTTAATTATGTCAAATCATAAGAGGATTTAGGGTTGACAAGTCACGTGATTTAACAGCAAGAACACTGCCTTGACAGGTTTGTCTCTGACACTAACCCTTCTGGGAACTCACTGGGAGATCTCGTGCTTGACCATCTGGTGCTTGATCATCTGGTAGACTTGATTGGACCAGAAGATCCCTCAAGTCCTTCTGGTTCGGCAACCAGCTAATCATTTCGATGTCAACCTCATAGCTGAGCTCCTCAGAAGTGTGTGTGAGTGTGAGGGCTGCAGCTCATGCACTTTTTGATACCCCTTTAGAGGTGTCAGAGAAAAAGGGTAAATGTTTTTAAATGATGCTTACGAAGTGGATATAGGTGTGCAGAATTGTCATAGAATGTAAACAAACAAACAAACAAAAATGATGCTCTAAGTGTTCATTCCCAGGTTGTTGTTGTTCAATCTTGCCCAGCATCAAGGTCTTCACACCAGGTGGCCAAAGTATTGGAGCTTCAGCTTCGCCATCAGTCTTCCCAATGAATATTCAAGATTGATTTCCTTTAGGATTGACTGATTTGATCTCCTTGCAGTTCAAGGGACCCTCAAGAGTCTTCTCCAGAATAGCAGTTTGAAAGCATCAGTTCTTTGGCACTCAGCCTTCTTTATAGTTCAATTCTCACATCCATACATGACCACTGGAAAACCCATACTTTTGACTATATGCACCTTTGTTGGCAAAGTAATATCTTTGCTTTTTAATACACTGTCTAGTTTTGTTGTTGAACCCAGGTATAGGACAGATTTTAAGCTTTTTAAATTCAGCTAATTGTGTTTTGGGGCTTTATCTTCAGGGAAGGGGAAAGTGAAGAAACAATCCAGTTATTTGAAGGTTTCAAAGTCATAGAAAACTCACTGCATGCTGCATAAAATCTCACATTCTGGTGTTGAAAAGACCAACCTTCCCTCAGGCCCTTCTAAATAAAAGCTTCTCTTGAGGTAGGCTCTTTACAAACATTCTGATCAGCAGAGTTCTAAATCTGTGCTGGTGAGCCTTGTGAGAGTCAGTAGGAAAGTGATTTTTGTCGTTGTTGCCATCGTGGGGAAAAAGGCTGGTGGTCTGTTTTTGGTGAGCATGGCAGCAGTCACTCCATCTGGCAGGCAACTGCTGCTGCTGCTAAGTCACTTCAGTCGTGTCCGACTCTGTGCAACCCCATGGACCGCAGCCTACCAGGTTCCTCCGTCCATGGGATTTTCCAGGCAAGAGTACTGGAGCAGGGTGCCATTGCCTTCTCCACCCCAGGCTGTTGGTCCTCTTTAATACCTAGACTGACAGGTATATCACCCCACGCCTGCAGACACGTGAGCCAAGGTGGAGCAGCTGAGGCTCCCGTGAGGCCAGTAGCTCTGACACTGACCCAGCTCTGCATGGAGCGGGTGAACCCTTCGGAATCACCTCCAGACCCCAACCCATCTCTCACTCGCTCTCAGCAGGCAGACAACCAGGAAGCAGAGGCTGTCGAGGAGCTGTGACTTCCTTTTCCTGTGTGCAGCCCAAACTATTTACAAGAGCCTTACCCCCTCATTCATATTGGGTTGACCAAAAAGTTCATTTCGATTTTTCTGCAATATCTTAGGAAAACACCCAAATGAACGTTTTTTGCAAACTCAATATTTCCTTTCATATTCATGTGCAAAAATTTTCAATTCTTTCCCATTGAGGAAAGTGAAATCTCTCCTGCCTCCACTCATTGTAGACACCGCCCTCTGCCCACCAAATGCACATCTTGCAGATGGGTGCTCATGCGCTCTCACCACCTTTCCCTCCCATCCCCTGAAGCTGTTCTCCTGGAGGACAGAGATGACTTTCCTGTGGCCAGATTCCTTGGATCCTTGCCAACCCTCATCCAGTCGACCTCTTCCGAAGCCTTGGAGAAATGGTCTTCTTCCCAGTTTCTGGTTCTTTGCCTCTTTGGGTGAATTCTTCTCAGTGACATTGGTAAGGTCTTCTTTCTCCAAGTCTCCTTTACAATATGTCTGTTCCCAGAGTTCCACCCTCACTCTTGTGCATTAATTTGTCATCCTGGGCAGTTTCAGTATCTCACCTGCTATCCCAACTGTGAGTTCTCACCTGTGGTCTGCTGATTCCTAGAGGCATGTTTTTTCCAGCTGAACTTTTGCCCTGAGCATTGTCCACATCCACAGCTTCTCTGTTCAGATGTCCCATGTGAACCTCAAGCTTCACCCACACGACACTGATGACCATGTGTGCCCCACTGCTCCTAGCTCCCCTCCTGTCCAGTCCCTACCCTAACCCTAACACGTGGCTCTACCAGCCCACCCACAATGCGTCCTCTCCCCACGCTCACTAAGCCTGTCTCTTGTTGGCTCACACTTTCCCCTCAGCTTCCTATTCTCTCTCTTGCTCTAATTCAGAGCTTCCTTCACATGAGTTGCTGCAATGATGCCTGAACTTGGTCTTGGGGTCCAGTAGTGAGCATTCTCCAACCTTACCCTCTATCCCAGGGTCAAATGAGTTTTCCCATCATAAAGTTTTCATTGAGTTACTTATTGCTTAACATCTTTCAATGATTTTCATTCCCTTAAGTAAAAAATTTGCACTCTTCAATTCTCCATGTAAGACCAGTCTTGATCTGGTTCCTGTCTAGACAGATGAGACTACTCTGTCATCTCCATCAACACCCCTTATTCACATCTCTCTCTCTGTCTTTGTCTCTCTATATCTCTCTCACATATACAGTGTTTTCACCAGTCTTCAATATTTGCATTGACTTTTTTGCCCTCATGACCTTGAACATGCCTGTTCTTCTACCTAGACCATCAAACCCCCAACTCATAAATCTGAATAATCTTGCTCATATTTCTAAACTCAGTTCAAAGGTCACCTCCAATGAGGGAATAGTCCTTCCTCCTTACTCATATGCTTAAGGCCAGGAAGAGACTTGGGCTCCATGACCCTGGAAGTGCCTGTCTTTGCCTCTGTCATGGCACCTCCCACTTTGACCTATAAGAATTTGCTTAGAATCGGCCTCTCCCTGAAGCTGTGAAATGTGAGAGTGCAGGAACCAGATCTGTAATACAGACCTGTCTACACTTCACTCAGATATCCTCAGGTTCCTTTTATTTAATCCCCTCTCCCATCTCTTGACTTCAAGTGTCAATGCATGTGACCCTTTTGAGAAGAATTCCCTTTGGCTGCCAAAGCAACCTTGCACATAAGTAAAGGGAGTTTATGTCCCAGGAGTGAAGCAGCCTTTAGCCAGCCCCTGATTGGTGTGTGCATGCATGCTAAGTTGTTTCAGTCATGTCCAATGCACTGAGATTTTTAGACCGTAGCCCACCAGGTCCTCTATCCATGGTATTCTCCAGGCTAGAATGCTGGATTGGGTTGCCAAGCCCTCCTCCAAGGAATCTTAATCTTCCAGACCCAGGGATCAAACCTGCATTTCTCACATCTCTTGCACTAGCAGGTGGGTTCCTTACCACTAGTGCCACCTGGGAAGCCCAGGACTGGCGCCATAGCATGGAATCCAAGCCCCCTTGCCCAACCACAGGACAACCACTATCCTGAGCTTCACCTTATTGTCCATTTCTCTATGAGAGACAATTCTAAGCCATGGACTTTGCCTGAAGTTGTGCCCTGTTGCCACCTGCCTTCCTCTTCACTGGCCTGGAGAAAGTAGCCGTTGTGACCAGGATTAGCACACACCACTCTCCCTTTCCTGCTCCAGTGCCATGGCTCAGGCGACCTCGAAGAGCTCACAGAGTAACACATGTAGCAATGCAGGGTCCCACAGAACAAAATGCTGTCTAGACCAAAGAGACCCGCTTACAGCAAAGACTGTGTGACATTAGGCACCTGCTGATGAGAGCTACAGGTCCTGCTACACCCAGAATCTCCCAGAGGCATGACAATGGCATCTTAAAGATGCAGCTATGAGACTGGATGGGAGGTGACACCTCATGAGGCTAGGGTTCTGTGCTTCAGGAGACAGCATTATAAAAACCAACAGCCATTATACAGTGCTAAGTCCCCAGTGGTAAGATACATGGATCCAGAAACAAAAGTGTAGGAGCAAGAGTGACTTCACTCACCATCCCCTCACCAATGACTCACAAAGAAACTTGTGATTTCAGTCCCACAACTTTAGGTTGGGTGGATCTAGCAACCCCAAGGCACAAGGAGGAAATGTTTCCACCAAGAGACACAGTGAAAGTCACATTAAACTGCAAGCAGCAGCTGTTTGTCCATCCCTTCTGAATTCTTTCTGACCACAGATCAGGATCACAATGAAGGGGTTGGAAGAGTTGCTGGCAAGAATCAATTCCCTTTGTCATCACCAGGAGGCAGGCGTTCTACATAACAGGTATAGAAGGAAGCATGTTAGGTACCCACATGATTCCCTGGGGTATCTCTTGGTGTCCCTCACTCATTTTTAACAGTGCCTGAATCTGAGTGGTAAAGAATCCCCCTGTCGATGCAGGAGACACAAAAGACATGGGTATGATCCCTGAATCATAAAGATCCCCTGGAGGAGGAAATGACAGCCCACTCCAGTATTCTTGCCTAGAGAATCCCATGGACAGAGGAGCCTAGAGGGCTACGGCCCATGGGTGGCAAAGAGTCAGACACAACTATGATAACTATGCATGCATGCACTGAGCCTACAACAAGCTGGTAATCAAGGGCTCCATCCACTCAGGGATGAGGGTCCTGGTGACCCCATCAAACAAGCAGCCTGGACCAGCAGGAAGGTGAAGGGAATCTAGAGTGAATGCGGAATCTAGAGTGAATGCCAGGGGAAAGAGATGCTGAACATCAGATGCAGGATCAGCTGGAGCAGAAGGAGCTGCAGTCTGTCCCACTCACTCCCCTTTTAGAGGGTTTCATACAGAAACTGAAATCAACCAAAATCCTGCTTATTTAACTTATGTGCAGAGTACATCATACAAAATGCCAGGCTGGATGAAGCACAAGCTGGAATCAAGATTTCTGGGAGAAATATCAATAATCTCAGAAATGCAGATGATACCACCTTTATGGCAGAAGCAAAGAGGAACTAAAGAGCTTCCTGATGAAAGTGAAAGAGGAGAATGAAAAATCTGGCTTAAAACTCAACATTCAAAAAACTAAGATCATAGCATTCCATCCGTCCCATCACTTCATGGCCAATAGATGGGAAATCAATGGAAACAGTGACAGACTTTATTTTCTTGGTCTCCAAAATCACTGTGGACAGTGATTGCAGCCATGACATTAAAANATCTGGCTTAAAACTCAACATTCAAAAAACTAAGATCATAGCATTCCATCCGTCCCATCACTTCATGGCCGATAGATGGGAAATCAATGGAAACAGTGACAGACTTTATTTTCTTGGTCTCCAAAATCACTGTGGACAGTGATTGCAGCCATGACATTAAAAGATGCTTGCTGCTTGGAAGAAAAGCTATGATAAACCTAGACAGTGTGTTAAAAAAGCAGAGACATTACTTTGCCTACAAACGTCTGTATAGTCAAGCCATAGCTTGTCCAGCAGTCATGTATGGATATGAGACTTGGACCATAAAGAAGGCTGAGCCCCAAAGAATTGATGCTTATGAACTGTGGTATTGGAGAAGACTCTTGAAATTCCCTTGGACTGCAAGGAGATCAAGCCAGTCAACCTTAAAGGAAGTCAATTTTGAATATTCATTGGAGCAACTGATGCTGAGGCTGAAGCTCCAATACTTTGGCCACATGATGGCAAAGNCTTGGACCATAAAGAAGGCTGAGCCCCAAAGAATTGATGCTTATGAACTGTGGTATTGGAGAAGACTCTTGAAATTCCCTTGGACTGCAAGGAGATCAAGCCAGTCAACCTTAAAGGAAGTCAATTTTGAATATTCATTGGAGCAACTGATGCTGAGGCTGAAGCTCCAATACTTTGGCCACATGATGGCAAAGAGGTGACTCACTGGAAAAGACCCTGATGCTGGGAAAGATTGAAGGCAGGAAGAGAAGGGGGTTGGCAGAGGATGAGATGGTTGGATGGCATCACCGACTCAGTGCATATGAGTTTGAGCAAATTCTGGGAGACAGTGAAAGCCTAGGAAGCCTGGCGTGTGGGAATCCACAGGATTGCAAAGAGCTGGACATGACTAAGTGATTGAACAACAACAACAAAATCTTGAAAAACCAGGACAGGACAGAGTGTTCTCAATGTGAGCAGATCTAAGCAGAGCAATGTTGGCCCATAGTTGGCCCTGATGATGTCCCATCCAACCCCACAAATCCCTTGGTACTCTTTCATGTGCCCCTCCCCCAGTTTCTGGGTGCTTTTCTTTTAATGGCAGCACCTATAACTTTGGAGGCACCAATGGTAAAGAGTCTGACTCCCAAGCAGGAGATACAAGAGATGCGGGTTCAATCCCTGGGTCAGGAAGATCTCCTGGAGGAGAAATTGACAACCCCTTCCAGTATTCTTGCCTGGAAAATCCCATGGACGGAGGAGCCTGGCAGGCTATAGTCCATGAGGTGGCAAAGAGTCAGACATGACTGAGCACAAAGCACACAACTTTCCTAAATGGGCTGCTCTGGAGACACTGGCATTGCATTTCCTACAAGCTCAGAGGTAACTGGAGGGACCATAGCCAGTGGCTGACAAGATCAGGGGCTCCCCCACCTCTACACGGAGGAAAACCTGGCTGCCATTTATGTCCTAGAGCTAGGACTTTGCAGATACCACATCCTGACTTCTTTCTCTTATCAAACATTTCTCTCCCCTTCCTTTATGTTTTCTTCTGAGAGTACTTTGACAAGTTATGAAAGTCTTACTCTTCATTCTACCACTTTGCTCTACTCCACGCACCTAGAATGTATTAGACTTTCAATAAATATTTGACAATAAATAATTATTAAGAGTAGCTATCATAACAAATGGTGATACCTCATTTCTTATTTTCTTTTTTAAGAAATATCATTATCCTCCTTGTAAATCATGTTAAGAACTCTCTGGAGAGATGTTTATTGAAAATGGTCTAAATTTCTCAAGTAAATCTCAGCCAAAAGTAAATGAGAAACCGTAAGATTAAATCTTCTTGAAATGCAAAATGCTTTTCTGCACTCTCAGGGGGTTTGCTTTGCAGCTGTTCATGAGCCAAAAAGGGGGTAAATGGAACCAGCATAAGAGCGCCCTGATACTGAGCCTGACACACAGCCAGTGAAGCTTGCTCTGGATTGAGCCCTCTCTCCCAGACCCTCTTTGAGATGAAAAACCGGCAGGATGCTGCTCGAGAAGGCACCCCAGTGAAGGATCTTTTCATCTAAATTGACAGGCTTGGGAAAGAGGTAAAACAGTCTGTGCTTTGAAGCGAAGAAGAGGAAAGTCATTTGCTTTCTTCAGTGCGGTTGAACTCAACTAGGAAACATCCAAATTTAGCACTATCTTTGATGACAAAATCCTTTCCAGGTTTCTAACCTAATGAGGATTAACATTTGGACCAGCAGCAAAGGCTTTCAGAGATTGAAGATGAGATATTTATAGGTCTCACAATACAAGTGGAACCTTTGACACCATTTCCTGAAATTTGAGTTTGGCTTCCTTTGAAGTCTCCTTTGTGACATCCCACTTTGTGGCTGATTCATCCTCCTAGCTCCCTGCTAAGAAGAACCCAGTGTTTTTAACACCTGGGGCCAGAGACTGTTGACTTGAGCTGAGCACAGCATTTCAAAAAGAGAGTTGGGTGGGGTGGGGGTGGGGGCATTTCACAGAAAGTTAAAATGAGTTAGTCTTTGGACCAAAATAATAAATGTGGGAGAAGATGTTTCATTAAAACCCACCTCATTGTATAGATGGAAACCACTGGCTACCCCAAACACACACCACATCTGCATCTTTTCATCAAGTGGATAATCTTGAGACTTAACAGAATGGCTCACAGGGGGATTACTGGCTTTTTCTTTAGTCATTCCAAAGATTTTTGCAGTGACTTACCCATGTGCATGCATCCTGCAGGAAAATTGAATCAAAGTGGCAAACAGTGTGAAAACTAGGGATTTCCCTGGCAGTCTGGTGGTCAAGACTTTGCCTTCCAGTGCAGCGGACACTGGTTTTATCCCTGGTCAGGGAACTAAGACCCCACATGCTGCAAAGCAACAAAACCTGTGGGTCACAATTACTGAGCCCACACGACACAACTACAGAGTCTGCACAGCACAACAAAACAGCCACATGATGCAATGAAGATCCTGCAATCCACAATGACGCAGTGAAGATCCTGCAATCCACAATGACGCAGTGAAGATCCTGCAATCCATAATGACGCAGTGAAGATCCTGCAATGCACAATGATGCAGTGAAGATCCTGCAATCCACAATGACGCAATGAAGATCCTGCAGTCCACAATGATGCAGTGAAGATCCTGCAATCCACAATGACGCAATGAAGATCCAGCAATGCACAACAAAACCAGATGCAGCCTAGTAAATAAGTATTTTTTGAAATTATTTTTTAAAAAGAGTGTGAAATTTGGAGTCAGATTTCTAGCTTCCTATCTAGACTGTTCCATGGATAAGCTTGTAACTTTGAGCCCCTGTGAACAATGGGCTGACTCCAGGGAACAGTTAGCCCTCAGTCTTACAGGAAACGAGACCTGCTGGCAACCTGTGCAAACTTGGAAGTGGGTTCTTCTCCAGCGGGGTGTTCAGATGAGACCCCAGCCCTATTCAAGAGCTTTGCTGCAGCCTCATGAGACCTCAAAGTTGAAAACTCAGCAACGTCATATCCAAACTCCTGACTCACCGAAACTGTGAGATCATGAACATGTATTGTTCTCAGCAGCTAAGCGTGGGGTCACATGTTATGCAGTATTGGGTAACTCATACATATTTTAAGAAGCCTCAGATGCATAAAGATGTGGTTATTCTATTTCTCCATAACTGAACACAGCCTCCATTTCAATTATCGAACAAAAATAAAAATTCAAAGAAATGGATCCCTTCCATTTCCTGTTAGGTGTGTTCAGTTCAGCTCAGTTCAGTTGCTCAGTCATTTTTGACTCTTTGCGACCCCATGAACTGCAGCACACCAGCCTCTCTGTCCATCAGCAGCTCCCGGAGCCTACCCAAACTCATGTCCATTGAGTCGGTGATACTATCCAACTACCTCTCCTCTTCTCCTCCTGCCCTCAGTCTTTCCCAGCATCAGGGTCTTTTCACGTGAGTCAGCTCTTCCCACCAGGTAGCCAAAGTATTGGAGTTTCAGCTTGAACATCAGTCCCTCCAATGAACACCCAGGACTGATATCTTTTAGGATGGACTGGTTGGATCTCCTTGAAGTCCAAGGGACTCAAGAATCTTCTCCAACACCACAGTTTAAAAGCATCAATTCTTCTGCCCTCAGCTTTCTCTAGAGTCCAACTCTCACATCCATAAATGACAACTGGAAAAACCATAGCCTTGACTAGATGGATCTTTGTTGGCAAAGTAATGTCTCTGCTTTTTAATATGCTCTCTAGGTTGGTCATAACTTTCCTTACAAGGAGCAAGTGTCTTTTAATTTCATGGCTGCAGTGATTTTGAAGCCCCCCAAAAATCAGCCACTGTTTCCAATTGTCTCCCCATCTATTTGCCATGAAATGATGGACCAGATGCCATGATCTTCATTTTCTGACTGTTGAGCTTTAAGCCAGCTTTTCCACTCTCCTCTTTCACTTTCATCAAGAGGCTTTTTAGGTCTTCTTCACTTTCTGCCATAAGGGTGGTGTCATCTCCTGGCAATCTTGACTCCAGCTTGTGCTTCTTCCAGCCCAGCATTTCTCATGATATACTCTGCATAGAAGTTAAATAAGCAGGGTGACAATATACAGCCTTGATGTACTCCTGTTCCTATTTGGAACCAGTTTGTTGTGCCATGNTAAGCCAACTTTTTCACTCTCCTCTTTCACTTTCATCAAGAGGCTTTTTAGCTCCTCTTCACTTTCTGCCATAAGGGCAGTGTCATCTGCATATCTGAGGTTATTGATATTTCTCCCGGCAATTTTGAAGCTTGTGCTTCACCTAGCCCAGCATTTCTCAGGATGTACTCCGCATATAAGTTAAATAAGCAGGGTGACAATATACAGCCTTGACGTATTCCTTTTCCTCTTTGGAACCAGTCTGTTGTTCCATGTCTAGTTCTAACTGTTGCTTCCTGACCTGCATATAGGTTTCTCAAGAGGCAGGTCAGGTGGTCTGGTATTCCCATCTCTTTCAGAACTTTCCACAGTTTATTGTGATCCACATAGTCAAAGGCTTTGGCATAGTCAATAAAGCAGAAATTTATGAATAAGTAGATCTAAATATATTAACACAGTAAGCTATTACTGATATAAGTTAAAAATGCCATATAATAAACAATCAATAAAATCTTATTTTTAGGAACTTATCAGCCTATCTACACTTATACGTGGGAAAAGATGTGGAAAGATACTTAACAAAACTTTAACCAATTAATATTATTCCGGGGGTGCTTTCCAAGTGGCTCGGGGTTAAAGAATCTCCCTGCCAATGCAGGAGATGCAGGTTTAATCCTTGGGATGGGACGATCCCCTGGAGAAGGAAATGGCAACCCACTCTACTATTCCTGCCTGGAAAATCCCATGGACAGAGGAACCTGGCAAGATATATAGTCCATGGGGTTACAAAGATTCAGAGGGTAAAACAGTAACAAATTACTCTGGGGAGGGGGACTAGAGAGGTGAGTGGAAAATGGGACAAAGATTTTTACATTATACTTAATTTTTATATTGTCTCATTTTCTTTTCCAAAATACTACTTCTAGAATTAAGATAAATAAAATAGCATGTATTAATTGTCATCAGGCCATTTTTGATAGCAACAGGAACTGGGTGTTTACTATGAGGCAGGCTCTATTCTAAGTGCTGTGAATACACAGGAATCCTATGAGGAAGATGTTATAAGTATGCCCTTTTCAAAAATAAGGAAATTAAGAACCAGAGAGGTTGAGAAATGTGTCCAGATCACACAGCTTCGAAAATGGGTTTTTCAGATGCACACAGACAAATTATGTGAAGGTTGTTGCACGTTACTAGACTTTCCTATCCTCAGTTATGTGCTCACCCTGCAGGCCTGGGCGACCCAGACGTACTCCGCATAGAGCTCTCCACGCGAGGGCTGGCCACGTCAGGAGGCTGAGGGGGAATGAGGGTTTTCCGCACTGCCATTCTAGAAGAGACAAGAGACAAACCCGGAATACAAGAGTCTGTGGGCATTCGAAGGGTAAGAACAACAGATCTGCTACGTGGATCTACGGTTAAAATTAAAGCACTATGTTGTCAGGTGCTTTTTAATGGATTGAAAAGTTTTGTCAATGTAATATAGGCACAGTATTTCAAAAGTCAAATAGTACTAAAGGGCTTTTAACAAAACACAGCTGATCTCTTTCCCACCCTTCATCACTTCCTGCCTGTCTCTCGTCAGGAAGCAACTATTCTGACTCTTACCTGCTTCTTCTACTTTCTACCTACACATTTCCTTTGTACTTAAAATTTAAATTCGTTTAGTATTCACAGTCATTATTACACCTATGTATTCACATTGACCTAAGCATGTTAATGGAAGCTGAGTGGAAAAAGTCGATTAAGACAGGTAGTGATCAAACATGTCATGTAGTAGAGAGGCCACATGCAGCTCAGATCAGAGCTTAGCGATGTGGAAATCACAAATGATCCCGATGTGTAACTTTGGCAGAGTAGCAGAAGCAAAGGCTAGAAGAGAACTGGTTTGAGAGAAAATGTCTAGAATGAGAACACGCCATTCCGCAATGCAGTGAATTCAGACACTGATCATCAAGACTGTTACTATCTCAAAAAAGGGTGACCAGCAGACAGCATATTCGTCCTGGTATAACACTAAAATCAGGCTTCCCAGGCGGCCAGCAATGAAGATCCACCTGCCAGTGCAGGATACGTGGGTTTGATTCCTGGGTAGGGAAGATCCTCTGGAGAAGGAAACGGCAACCTATTCCAGTATTTTTGCCTAGGAAAATCCATGGACAGAGGAGCCTGGTGGGCAACAGTCCATTGGGTCACAAATATAGTTGGATGTGACTTAGCAACTAAACAACGAAACACTAAAATTGCCAACTTATGAAGGAATTTTGCTAAAAGGTGGGAAGAACCAAGCCTTTAAAGTAACAACTTGGAAAATGTGGAGGAGAGAATAAGTGGAACTAGGTGATGGGAGAGGGGGCATGGATTGTGTTCCCTAAAATGAGCCACTGGAGTCCTAATTCCTGGTGCTTGTGAATGTCAAAACATAGGGTCTTTGCAAATGTAACTGAGTTAAGGATCTTGACATAAGATCATTCTAGATTTAGAGTCTTTTAGAAAAGACCCTGATGCTGGGTAAGACTGTAGGTAAAAGGAGAAGGGGGAACAGAGGATGAGATGGTTAGATGGCATCACCTACTCAATGGACATGAATTTGAGCAAACTCCAGGAGACAGCGGACGTCAGAGGAGTCTTGCGTGCTTCAGTCCACAGGGTCACAAAGAGTAGGATACAACTTGGTGACTGAACAACAACATAAAAGTTATAGGGCAGGTGCTAAATCCAATGACTGATGTAACAGAAAGGAGATGGGAGATCTGAGACAGACAGAGGCAAGGACATGTGAATACGGAAACAGAGAGTGGAGTGGTATATCCNATAATCAATCTGATTTTGGTGTTGACCATCTGGTGATGTCCATATGTAGAGTCTTCTCTTGGGTTGTTTCAAGAGGGTGTTTGCTATGACCAGTGCATTTTCTTGGCAAAACTCTATGAGTCTTTGCCCTGCTTCATTCTGTATTCCAAGGCCAAATTTGCCTGTTACTCCAGGTGTTTCTTGACTTCCTACTTTTGCATTCCAGTCCCCTATAATAAAAAGTATATCTTTTTTGGGTGTTAGTTCTAAAAGGTCTTGTAGGTCTTCATAGAACCATTCAACTTCAGCTTCTTCAGTGGTTGGGGCATAGACTTGAATTACTGTGATATGGAGTGGTTTGCCTTGGAAACGAACAGAGATCATTCTGTCATTTTTTGAGATTGCTTCCAAGTACTGCATTTCGGACTCTTTTGTTGACCATGATGGCTACTCCATTTCTTCAAAGGGATTCCTGCCCACAATGGTCATCTGAGTTAAATTCACCCATTCCAGTCCATTTGAGTTCACTGATTCCTAGAATGTCAACGTTCACTCTTGCCATCTCCTGTTTGACCACTTCCTGCATGGCGCAGGGGTGGCAAGCAGTGACTGCAGTGCAGGGGCATCGAGCGGCAGAGAGGAGATACCCCACATCCAAGGTCAGGAGCAGTGGCCGTGAGGAGATACCCCCCTTTAAGGTAAGAGAAAGCCAAGTAGGATGGTAGGCACTGAGAGAGGGCATCAGAAGGCAGACAGACTGAAACCACAATCACAGAAAACTAGCCAATCTGATCACATGGACCACAGCCTTGTGTAACTCAATGAAACTAGGCCATGCCAGGCAGGGCCACCCAAGATGGATGGGTCATGGTGGAGAGATCTGACAGAATGTGGTCCAGTGGAGAAGGGAATGGCAAACCACTTCAGTATTCTTGCCTTGAGAACCCCATGAACAGTTTGAAAAGGCAAAAAGATAGGACACTGAAAAATGAACTCCCCAGGTCAGTAGGTGCCCAATATGCTACCGGAGATCAGTGGAGAAATAACTCCAGAAAGAGTGAAGGGACGGAGCCAAAGCAAAAACAACATCCAGTTGTGGATGTGACTGGTGATAGAAGCGAGGTCTGATGCTGTAAAGAGCAATATTGCATAGGAACCTGGAATGTTGGGTGTGAGTATTTATCTAAATGGAGGCCTCCCTCCTGCCCTTCTCTTCTTCCTGTCTTGATGACAATTGAAGTTCTGGGAGAGGGTTCTAAGGAGCACACACATGGTTCAGGACAAGCTGCCTGGGGGAGGGCCGGCCTCCAGCCACTGCTGCAACCTCCATGGGCTCTGAGTATTCCCTAACAGTCATGGCTAAGGTCTGTGGTCCTTCCTCATGGCTAAGGTCTGTGGTCCTTCCATGATGGCTATACACCCCCCTCCATCATTACCTCCTGGGCACTTTGGTCCCCCTGTTAGGGACCTGGAGACTACCTTGGAAATGTCTAAACACCTCCATCAACTTTAGGTCATCAGCTACCACAGGGCCATCTGCTCTGGCCCCATCCTAAGAAGCGTGCAGTGTTCCTGGACCATGTTTATGGGGTTCCTCAAACTCCTGCATGACTCTTGGGTCTTTAGAGTTGAGGATCCAGTCCCCTACCAATACCTCTGTTCTAACCTCATTGCCTCCAAAGCACCTTGCTTGTTGAGTCCTTCTTTCCCTTTGTAAGTATTGAAGAGCTGCCCTTACATTATATTCTGTGTCTTCTCCAGAACTCTGGCTTATTTTATACTCTTTGTACTCAGCCCTCTAAGCTTTCTCACCAAAACTCACAAATCCTTTTGTCCCTCAACAAAGCCCAGCTCTTGTATATCAAAAACCCCTTGGTTTTTAGACTGTTATCTTTGCAGAGGCTTTCAAAAGCCAGTTTTGGAACTCAAAGCCAAGAATATGATCTTTATTCTAGGCATTATGATCCCTTCCCTTGAGATCTGGGAGACAGAAAGCTGCCTGGGAAGTTGGGAGGCAATGAAGTGAAAATATAAAGATGATCATTTGCTACACTGACCAGAATAACAGGCTATGAGGATACAGTGAGTGGATTATGTTCCCTCCAAAAATATGTTGAAGTCCAACCCTGGTACCTATTAATGTGACCTTATTTCAAAACAGACTTTTTGTAGCTGCAATCAAATTAAGATGAAGCCCTATTCAATTCATGTGGGCTGTGCTTCAACTTGATTGGCATCCTTACAAGAAAAAAGACATACACATAGGCAAACAGCCATGAAGTGTGGGAAACAGATTGGGTGATGGATCTATAAGCCAAGGAATGCCAAGGATTATCAGCATCATCAGAAACTAGGAAAAGACAAAGAGAGATTCTTTCCTGGAGCCTTTGGAGGGAGCATGGCCCTACTGACACCTTGCTTTCAAACTTCTGACCTTCAGAACTATGCAAGGATACATTTTTGTTGTTTGAAGCCACTCATAGCTTATCGTAGCAGCCTTAGGACACTAATACAGACAGCTACACAGGGACTGGTTACCACCATGAAATGATGCCCACTCCACCTTTCTTCCAAAATCCATGAGCATATCAGTTACTATCCTTCATAGACAAGTGGGTAAGCAGCCATCCAGTCTTGATTTAAGCAAGAAAGAAATTTCGTTGACTCAAGCAGAAATTCGAGGACTAGATCTGTTTAGCTTCAGGAATGGCTGGATCCAGGTGCTCAGTGTTACTGTCTCCCTGCAGCTTCCTCTCTTCTCCTCTTGCCCTTCATCCTTCCAAACTCAACCTTCCACCTGGGCTATTTATGCTCCCCTTTGTTACTTCTTTGCTACTGTTTCCCACCAGGTACCCTTCCTCTTTCACTGTTCAGCCAATCAATCACATAATTTTCATCCTGAAACCTCATTTAGATGAACTAGTGTTGCACAGTGGTTAGGAGCACAAATTCTTGGCAGTTCTGCCTCTTTAGCTCTCTGTTCTTGAGCACGTTGTTCATCTCTCTGAACTTTATTTGGAGATAACAAAAGTACCTCATAATGTCACTTTGAAAATCAAGTTGAAAAACATTTATTTAGTAAGCATAATTCAGTTAGTTAATATGCACTAAAGGTGGTGATCAGGGCCTGACACTGAGGAAGTGCTGTGTTTTTGCCCCTATCTGTAGAAGCAGTAGCATATTAGGCAAAGTCCCTTTAAATTAATTGTGAAACGGTTCAAAGCAAGCCTATGACATAGAACTGCCATCCCCAGAAGTTATAAAAACTGAAGAAAAAAAAAAAAGCTCAGAGAGGTTTAGTATCTTATCCAAGATCACCAAGTTAGCAATGAGTGTGGCCAAGATTCCAAAAGTATGATTTCATTTCCAAGTGTAGAGATTCATCACTATGTGTCCCATCTCTTCCTTTACTTTGGTTTTCCTCCTCCGCAACCAAAATACTTACATCTCCCTTGTCCTAAAAACGTTCTCCCCTCCCCACTGCTGAGAGTTGAATGTCCCCTGCAAGCCCCAAAGTGCCCATCATCTGCCTTCACTTGTCTTTACTAGAATCTCATAGAAGTAAGAGGCTGAACATTCCCATAGTTCCAACCCTCACTTACATCATAACCCTTTACGATTTTGTTCTCTTTCTGGCATCCTCCCCAAAACGCTCTTTTGAAAATCAGCCAACTGTCAAATGGAATGGCCTTCTTAAGGTCCAGCCTTCCTGACCACCCTGTAGAAGGGGGCCCGTTATCCACCCATACTCCCTTTGAGTTGTCCTATCCTCCTGGGTCCCCCAGTGTCTAGGTCTATGCAAGCTGCCAAAACAAAACATCACAGACTGGGGTCTTAAACAACAGTTCTCATGGTTCTAGGGTCTCCCCTGGAGGCTCAGTTAGCAAAGAATCTGCCTGCAATACAAGAGACCCAGGTTCCATCCCTGGGTCAAGAAGGTCCCCTGGAGGAGGGCATGGCAACCTACGTATTCTTGCCTGGAAAACCCCATGGACAGAGGAGTCTGGAGGGCTACAGTCCATGGGGTCACAAAAGTTGGACACAGTGACTAAACCATCACCAGTTCAAGGTCCCATAGCTTCAGTTCTTGATGAGGCCTCTTTTTCAGGCTTGTGGATGGCAGCCATCTTGCTGTGCCTCACACGGCCTTTCCTGGTGATTCCACACAGCCTGGAGGCTGGTTTCTCTTTCTTCCCTTTCCCAGTTCCCTTTTCCTCCTCCTCCTCCCCCTCTTCTCCTTATCCTTGTCTTTCTTCTTTTCCTTCTTCTTCTCCAGTAGTGCTAAGCCATCAGGGGGGCTCCCCTCTTATGACCTCATCTAAACCTAATTATCTCCCAAAGGCCCCACCTCCAAATACCATCCTATTGGGAGTAAAGCTTTCAACATATGGCTGTGGGGGGACAGGGACATTCAGTCCTTAATGCTGGACTCTGCACCGCTCTCACTTGCCATCTGGGATCCTGAAGGGTTGTGTGACGTGTGTGCCCTCTGTCCCTCACCAGCCCATGGCCTCTCCAGTTAGAAGTAGAGGCTGCCATTTCTCCAAAGCTATCAGGTCAATTGGAAAGAAATAAGAAAGATGTCACGTTCTTAATATCCCAGGGTTTTTTTGTTTTTGTTTTTTTCTTTTTTAAGCCGTAGCCCAAAGGAAAGATAATAAGATTTTTTAAATACTTGCCTCTCCTAGGAGGGAGAAATACGCTTTTTAGACCAGAAGAGAAAGGGATAAAGGAAAAGAACTCAGTGCACACAAGGTCTCTGAGAAGCCAGGGACCCAGCCGAGTGCAAACCCCGGAGGAGGAGACAAGGAGACCTCTGATAAGTTTGAGGACCCAAGAGTCAAGGACACCCAGGGCCCCTGGGCATCAGGACAGGTGGGAGTAGGCATCTGCATGGGATGCTGAGGCCAAGGGCACAAGGCAGGCTCACAGAGAGCCCAACCAGCGATAGCACACAGAGGATCAGACGCAGCAGTGGGCAGTGGGGAAGAGGGGTCCTTGTCCGAGGGCCGGGCCCAGGCCCCAATAGCCCAAGCAGCTGCAAAGGAGGCTGCCACCTATTGATGCCCAATTTCCCCCACCCCCACTGCCAGATCACCACTACGCTACTCTCTGGAGTGATGTTTTCCCTTCTGAAGAGAAGGGGAGTAAGAAAGGGACCTGGGTGTTCACTGTGTTTACCTAAGCCTCCCCGGTGTTAAGGATCCACCTGCCAGTGCAAGAGACTCATGTTCAAACTCTCTGGGTCAGGAAGACACCCTAGAGAAGGAAATGGCAAGCCACTCCATTCCTGCCAGGAGAATTCTTGCCCTTGGGCTGCCAGGAGATCAAACCAGTGAATCCTAAAAGTAATCAAGCCTGACTATTCATTCGAAGGACAGGTATTGAAGCTGAACCTCTAATACTTTAGCTATCTGATGAGAAGAGCTAACTCATTGGAAGAAACCCTGATACTGGGAAAAGTTGAAGGCAAAAGGAGAAGGTGGTGGCAGAGGATGAGATGGTTGGATGGCATCACAGGCTCCATGGACATGGGTTTGAGCAAACTCAGGGAGACAGTGAAGGACAGGTAAACCTGGTGTGCTGCAGTCCATGGGGTTGCCAAGAGTCGGACATGACTTAGAGACTGAACAATTCATTGCGTTTGTGTTGAATTAAGGGAGCCACATTCCTACTTCTGGCAGGAAGAGTCCTCCAGGGAGGACGTGAGCTCCAAGACCCGTGCTTTGACCCCTGCAGTCCTAGAAGCCAGCTAAAGAGTCCCTGCAGGGAGTGGCCCTTGTGTCTGGGGCTGGCGCTGAAGCTCCACAAGGAGGCAGTGGGGAAGGGAAGGTGGGTACCAGACAGGGTGGGGGGAGAGGTGGGAAAGGCCCAGGACAGTGGGTCCGCACACCAGCGGGAGCAGACCACAGGACCTGCTAGAACACGGATGCCTCACTGCCTTGGAAGGGCAGCGTTTCTATGGCGGGGTCAGTCTCCTGGCACCTGACACTGGTCCCATGGGATGACAGCAGCATGTCTGTCACACCCACTCACAGCCCCCGGAGGAGGGGACACACCAGCTAGGCAGGGCCTCATGGGGGTTACGCCTGGGGATTGAGTGAACACCCAGGGCTGTGGGAGGGGCCTTTGGGGCATCAGGAGGGGGAGTTCCATTGGGAGACTGTGGTCAGCCTGTTTGAATAATTCTGCAGGCTTGTAGAGAACTGAAACCTACAGCCTACAAGAAGCAGCCCCTGGCCTGGTCCTCATAATGGGTCAGTGGTTTGGCCGGGGGACTTAATCAGTAGGAGCAGTATAGGGAAGGGGTGTCAGAGGCCTGCCTATGTCTCCCAGGTGTAGGGACACGTGTCATTTAGGCCTTGCACCAACCTCTGGCACCTCTGAGCCTCAGACTTCAGTGACAGGCATGGAAGTGTCTTGCCTGAGATGCTGGCATCTTTGTCATGAAGCTAAGCCTGTCCTGCCAAGGCAGAGTCAGAGAGACAGCCTGCCCTCATGAAGAGCCACCCAGCTGTGCCCCTCAGCCCAGCCAATGATGAGAACGATGGCACAGCAGCGCTGATCCCTGGACCCTGGGCACTGACCGCCTGAGGGCTGAAGGACCGTGACTGCTGCTCCTTGGTCCCCTCCAAAGTGTTAGTCACTTGGTTGTGTCCACCTCTTAGCAACCCCATGGACTGTAGCCCATGAGGCTCCTCTGTCCTGGGGATTCTTCAAACGAGAATTCTAGAGTGGGTAGCCATTCCCTTCTCCAGGGGATCATCTCAACCGGAAGACTGAACCCAAGTCTCCTGCATTGCAGGCAGATTCTTTACCATCTGAGCCACCAACACCTCCCACAAATGCCTGTGGCCCACTGTACCCAACCTTGTGCAGGAAGAGGAATTCTGGGGAATGTAGTTCCAGCTTGGCCAAATCCACTGTTGAAGCCACCACAGGATCCGTGATTCCTGCCAGGCCCAGAGCAAGTTCCATATCCTCCTCGGGGGAGGCTTTTCTGACTGTCTCAGCTAAAAGTGGCCTGTGTATCATCTGAGTTTCCAAACACCCTCCCCTTCTCTAACATTGCTGCTCATTTTGTGCTAGATAACTAGTCGTGATTACCTACTAGTCCCCTAAGAGTGATAATTAAGCCACTGTTTGTCAAGTCTCATCCTCTGTCACTTTTAATCCTCCCAACAGCCCAGAAATCAAGGATGAGAGTCCCCATTTCCAGGTGAAGAGCCAAGACTCAAGAAAAGTGAGAAACTCACCAGAGCAGGGATGAGAGGAAGCAGCCGCAACGCTGAGAATCAAATCCAGTCTGATTGGTTCTGCCCCATCTCCTCAACCAGCTCTCAGTCACCTGAGGGGTGGGACTGTGCCTGTCTCTTATACACATCTAGATGTGTATAAGAGACAGGGGACTGGTTACCACCATGAAATGATGCCCACTCCACCTTTCTTCCAAAATCCATGAGCATATCAGTTACTATCCTTCATAGACAAGTGGGTAAGCAGCCATCCAGTCTTGATTTAAGCAAGAAAGAAATTTCGTTGACTCAAGCAGAAATTCGAGGACTAGATCTGTTTAGCTTCAGGAATGGCTGGATCCAGGTGCTCAGTGTTACTGTCTCCCTGCAGCTTCCTCTCTTCTCCTCTTGCCCTTCATCCTTCCAAACTCAACCTTCCACCTGGGCTATTTATGCTCCCCTTTGTTACTTCTTTGCTACTGTTTCCCACCAGGTACCCTTCCTCTTTCACTGTTCAGCCAATCAATCACATAATTTTCATCCTGAAACCTCATTTAGATGAACTAGTGTTGCACAGTGGTTAGGAGCACAAATTCTTGGCAGTTCTGCCTCTTTAGCTCTCTGTTCTTGAGCACGTTGTTCATCTCTCTGAACTTTATTTGGAGATAACAAAAGTACCTCATAATGTCACTTTGAAAATCAAGTTGAAAAACATTTATTTAGTAAGCATAATTCAGTTAGTTAATATGCACTAAAGGTGGTGATCAGGGCCTGACACTGAGGAAGTGCTGTGTTTTTGCCCCTATCTGTAGAAGCAGTAGCATATTAGGCAAAGTCCCTTTAAATTAATTGTGAAACGGTTCAAAGCAAGCCTATGACATAGAACTGCCATCCCCAGAAGTTATAAAAACTGAAGAAAAAAAAAAAAGCTCAGAGAGGTTTAGTATCTTATCCAAGATCACCAAGTTAGCAATGAGTGTGGCCAAGATTCCAAAAGTATGATTTCATTTCCAAGTGTAGAGATTCATCACTATGTGTCCCATCTCTTCCTTTACTTTGGTTTTCCTCCTCCGCAACCAAAATACTTACATCTCCCTTGTCCTAAAAACGTTCTCCCCTCCCCACTGCTGAGAGTTGAATGTCCCCTGCAAGCCCCAAAGTGCCCATCATCTGCCTTCACTTGTCTTTACTAGAATCTCATAGAAGTAAGAGGCTGAACATTCCCATAGTTCCAACCCTCACTTACATCATAACCCTTTACGATTTTGTTCTCTTTCTGGCATCCTCCCCAAAACGCTCTTTTGAAAATCAGCCAACTGTCAAATGGAATGGCCTTCTTAAGGTCCAGCCTTCCTGACCACCCTGTAGAAGGGGGCCCGTTATCCACCCATACTCCCTTTGAGTTGTCCTATCCTCCTGGGTCCCCCAGTGTCTAGGTCTATGCAAGCTGCCAAAACAAAACATCACAGACTGGGGTCTTAAACAACAGTTCTCATGGTTCTAGGGTCTCCCCTGGAGGCTCAGTTAGCAAAGAATCTGCCTGCAATACAAGAGACCCAGGTTCCATCCCTGGGTCAAGAAGGTCCCCTGGAGGAGGGCATGGCAACCTACGTATTCTTGCCTGGAAAACCCCATGGACAGAGGAGTCTGGAGGGCTACAGTCCATGGGGTCACAAAAGTTGGACACAGTGACTAAACCATCACCAGTTCAAGGTCCCATAGCTTCAGTTCTTGATGAGGCCTCTTTTTCAGGCTTGTGGATGGCAGCCATCTTGCTGTGCCTCACACGGCCTTTCCTGGTGATTCCACACAGCCTGGAGGCTGGTTTCTCTTTCTTCCCTTTCCCAGTTCCCTTTTCCTCCTCCTCCTCCCCCTCTTCTCCTTATCCTTGTCTTTCTTCTTTTCCTTCTTCTTCTCCAGTAGTGCTAAGCCATCAGGGGGGCTCCCCTCTTATGACCTCATCTAAACCTAATTATCTCCCAAAGGCCCCACCTCCAAATACCATCCTATTGGGAGTAAAGCTTTCAACATATGGCTGTGGGGGGACAGGGACATTCAGTCCTTAATGCTGGACTCTGCACCGCTCTCACTTGCCATCTGGGATCCTGAAGGGTTGTGTGACGTGTGTGCCCTCTGTCCCTCACCAGCCCATGGCCTCTCCAGTTAGAAGTAGAGGCTGCCATTTCTCCAAAGCTATCAGGTCAATTGGAAAGAAATAAGAAAGATGTCACGTTCTTAATATCCCAGGGTTTTTTTGTTTTTTGTTTTTTTTTCCCTTTTTTAAGCCATAGCCCAAAGGAAAGATAATAAGATTTTTAAAATACTTGCCTCTCCTAGGAGGGAGAAATACGCTTTTTAGACCAGAAGAGAAAGGGATAAAGGAAAAGAACTCAGTGCACACAAGGTCTCTGAGAAGCCAGGGACCCAGCCGAGTGCAAACCCCGGAGGAGGAGACAAGGAGACCTCTGATAAGTTTGAGGACCCAAGAGTCAAGGACACCCAGGGCCCCTGGGCATCAGGACAGGTGGGAGTAGGCATCTGCATGGGATGCTGAGGCCAAGGGCACAAGGCAGGCTCACAGAGAGCCCAACCAGCGATAGCACACAGAGGATCAGACGCAGCAGTGGGCAGTGGGGAAGAGGGGTCCTTGTCCGAGGGCCGGGCCCAGGCCCCAATAGCCCAAGCAGCTGCAAAGGAGGCTGCCACCTATTGATGCCCAATTTCCCCCACCCCCACTGCCAGATCACCACTACGCTACTCTCTGGAGTGATGTTTTCCCTTCTGAAGAGAAGGGGAGTAAGAAAGGGACCTGGGTGTTCACTGTGTTTACCTAAGCCTCCCCGGTGTTAAGGATCCACCTGCCAGTGCAAGAGACTCATGTTCAAACTCTCTGGGTCAGGAAGACACCCTAGAGAAGGAAATGGCAAGCCACTCCATTCCTGCCAGGAGAATTCTTGCCCTTGGGCTGCCAGGAGATCAAACCAGTGAATCCTAAAAGTAATCAAGCCTGACTATTCATTCGAAGGACAGGTATTGAAGCTGAACCTCTAATACTTTAGCTATCTGATGAGAAGAGCTAACTCATTGGAAGAAACCCTGATACTGGGAAAAGTTGAAGGCAAAAGGAGAAGGTGGTGGCAGAGGATGAGATGGTTGGATGGCATCACAGGCTCCATGGACATGGGTTTGAGCAAACTCAGGGAGACAGTGAAGGACAGGTAAACCTGGTGTGCTGCAGTCCATGGGGTTGCCAAGAGTCGGACATGACTTAGAGACTGAACAATTCATTGCGTTTGTGTTGAATTAAGGGAGCCACATTCCTACTTCTGGCAGGAAGAGTCCTCCAGGGAGGACGTGAGCTCCAAGACCCGTGCTTTGACCCCTGCAGTCCTAGAAGCCAGCTAAAGAGTCCCTGCAGGGAGTGGCCCTTGTGTCTGGGGCTGGCGCTGAAGCTCCACAAGGAGGCAGTGGGGAAGGGAAGGTGGGTACCAGACAGGGTGGGGGGAGAGGTGGGAAAGGCCCAGGACAGTGGGTCCGCACACCAGCGGGAGCAGACCACAGGACCTGCTAGAACACGGATGCCTCACTGCCTTGGAAGGGCAGCGTTTCTATGGCGGGGTCAGTCTCCTGGCACCTGACACTGGTCCCATGGGATGACAGCAGCATGTCTGTCACACCCACTCACAGCCCCCGGAGGAGGGGACACACCAGCTAGGCAGGGCCTCATGGGGGTTACGCCTGGGGATTGAGTGAACACCCAGGGCTGTGGGAGGGGCCTTTGGGGCATCAGGAGGGGGAGTTCCATTGGGAGACTGTGGTCAGCCTGTTTGAATAATTCTGCAGGCTTGTAGAGAACTGAAACCTACAGCCTACAAGAAGCAGCCCCTGGCCTGGTCCTCATAATGGGTCAGTGGTTTGGCCGGGGGACTTAATCAGTAGGAGCAGTATAGGGAAGGGGTGTCAGAGGCCTGCCTATGTCTCCCAGGTGTAGGGACACGTGTCATTTAGGCCTTGCACCAACCTCTGGCACCTCTGAGCCTCAGACTTCAGTGACAGGCATGGAAGTGTCTTGCCTGAGATGCTGGCATCTTTGTCATGAAGCTAAGCCTGTCCTGCCAAGGTAGAGTCAGAGAGACAGCCTGCCCTCAGGAAGAGCCACCCAGCCGTGCCCCTCAGCCCAGCCAATGATGAGAACGATGGCACAGCAGCGCTGATCCCTGGACCCTGGGCACTGACCGCCTGAGGGCTGAAGGACCGTGACTGCTGCTTCTTGGTCCCCTCCAAAGTGTTAGTCACTTGGTTGTGTCCACCTCTTAGCAACTCCATGGATTGTAGCCCATGAGTCTCTTCTGTCCTGGGGATTCTTCAAATGAGAATTCTAGAGTGGGTAGCCATTCCCTTCTCCAGGGGATCATCTCAACCCGAAGACTGAACCCAAGTCTCCTGCATTGCAGGCAGATTCTTTACCATCTGAGCCACCAACACCTTCCACAAATGCCCTGTGGCCCACTGTACCCAACCTTGTGCAGGGAGAGGAATTCTGGGGAATGTAGTTCCAGCTTGGCTAAATCCACTGTTGAAGCCACCACAGGATCCGTGATTCCTGCCAGGCCCAGAGCAAGTTCCATATCCTCCTCGGGGGAGGCTTTTCTGACTGTCTCAGCTAAAAGTGGCCTGTGTATTATCTGAGTTTCCAAACACCCTCCCCTTCTCTAACATTGCTGCTCATTTTGTGCTAGATAACTAGTCGTGATTACCTACTAGTCCCCTAATAGTGATAATTAAGCCACTGTTTGTCAAGTCTCATCCTCTGTCACTTTTAATCCTCCCAACAGCCCAGAAATCAAGGATGAGAGTCCCCATTTCCAGGTGAAGAGCCAAGACTCAAGAAAAGTGAGAAACTCACCAGAGCAGGGATGAGAGGAAGCAGCCGCAACGCTGAGAATCAAATCCAGTCTGATTGGTTCTGCCCCATCTCCTCAACCAGCTCTCAGTCACCTGAGGGGTGGGACCGTGCTTTATCTGAAAAAAATTTCATGGCAGCTAGCTCTGTAGCTTGGACAGGACAGGAACACCCTTTGGATCCATGCAAATCATTTTCCCAGGTGTGAAACAAAGGACCTATTTTTATAGGGACAAGAACTGCAGTCACCAAATTCTCACATCACCACGCAGGTATTGTTACTGATGGACCCTCCCTATTTACACAGCCCAAGGCTATTCTTAGGGCACTTCCCACAGGTCAGCGTCTGTCTGGCCCCTTGACCAAGCCTCAGGCTCCCTTCACCCTGTTTTGTGCACACAGCCCCTCATTGGTTATGCTAACATTTTAGGAGGAAATAGGCTTGCAGACAGTCACTTGACTAAGGGCAGAGATTATAAGCATCCAGTTCAGTTCAGTTCAGTTGCTCAGTCATGTCTGACTCTTTGTGACCCCATGGATTGTAGCATGCCAGGCTTCCCTGTCCTTCACAAACTCCCAGAGCTTGCTCAAACTCATGCCCATAGAGTCGGTGATGCCATCCAACCATCTCATCATCCTCTGTGATCCCCTTCTCCTCCTGCCTTCAATCCTTCCCAGGATCAGGGTCTTTTCCCATGAGCCAGTTCTTTGCCCCAGGTGGCCAAAGTATTGGAGTTTCAGCTTCAGCATCAGTTCTTCTAATGAATAGTCAGGGTTGATTTCCTTCATGATTATAAGCATAGAAGGTGAAATTTCAGGCAGCTAGAATTCCCCATTTTCTGTTGATGGTTGGGGCTGAGTTCCTTCCCTGTTGTTTGGCCTGAGGCCAAATTATGGTAAGGGTAATGAAGACAATGGCAACCTCCTTCAAAAGGATTTGTGCATGCACTGTCGTATTCAGCACCCCTGACTGCAGCAGGCCACTGTTGACCCATGCCTCTGCCAGAGGCTCCTGAGCACTCACAGGCAAGTCTGGCTCAGCCTTTTGTCGGGACTGTTTCTTTCTCCTGACTCCTGGTGCACACAAGGCTTTGTTTCACAGTCCTTCAGCCCTCAGGCGGTCAGTGCCCAGGGTCCAGGGATCAGCGCTGCTGTGCCCATCATTCTCATCATTGGCTGGGCTGAGGGGCACGGCTGGGTGGCTCTTCCTGAGGGCAGGCTGTCTCTCTGACTCTGCCTTGGCAGGACAGACTTAGCTTCATGACAAAGATGCCACAAGAGTCTGTTTCCCCAGTCCTATGGAGGTTCTGTAATCAAATCCCACTGGCCTCCAAAGTCAAATTCCCTGGGGGGTTCCCATTCCCTTTGCCAGATCCCCAGATTGGGAAATCTGTTGTGGGTCCTAGAATTTTCTCAAAAGTGAGAGAATTTCTTTTGCTATAATTGTTCTGCAGTTTGCTGGGCCGTTTGCTCCAGGGCTCTATGGTGGGGCTGATGGTGACCTCCGAGAAGACTTATGCCACGTGCTGGGTGACCCAGGTCTGCTTCAGTCAGAGCTCCTGCCCTTACAGAAGGCCACTGCTGGCCCAAGCCCCTGAAGGGGACACTCAAAGACTCAGAAGCAGGTTGGCTCAGTCTCTGTGGGTTCTCTGGGTACTGGTGTGCACACGGTTTTGTTTGAGCCCTTCGAACATCTCTGGCATGTATGGGGTTTAATTCTAAACATGAGTTCTCACCTCCTACTGTCTTGCTCGGTCGTCTCCTTTGCTCCTGGACATGGGGGATCTTTTTTGGTGGGATCCAACATTTTCCTGTCCATTGTCCAGCAGCGAGTTGCAATTTTGGAGTTCTCACAGGAGATGATGAGTGCATGTCCTTCTACTCCTCCATCTTGAGTAGCCCCGCCCATCAGAACAAGACCCAGTTTCACCCAAAGTCAGTCTCTCCCATCAAGAAGCTTCCATAAGCCTCTAACCCTGATCCATCAAAGGGCAGAGAGAATGCAAACTATAATTACAGAAAACTAACCAAACGGATCACATGGACCATAACCTTGTCTAATTCAATGAAACCATGAGCCGTGCTGTGTGGGGCCACCCAAGATGGATGGGTCATAGTGGAGGGTTCTGACAAAAACGTGGTCCACTGGAGAAGCGAATGGCAAACCACTTCAGCATTCTTGCCTTGAGAACCCCAAGAACAGTATGAAAAGGCAAAAAGATAGGACACTGAAAGATGAACCCCCCCCAAGTTGGTAGGTGCCCAATATGCTACTGGAGAAGAATGGAGAAATAACTCCAGAAAGAATGAAGAGACAGAGCCAAAGCAAAAACAACGTCCCATCATATATGTGACTGATGATGGAAGTCTGATGCTGTAAAGAACAATAGGAACCTGGAATGCTAGGTCCATGAATCAAGGTAGATTGGAAGTGGTCAACAGGAGATGGCAAGAGTGAGCGTTGACATTTTAGAAATCAGTGAACTAAAATGGACTGGAATGGGTGAATTTAATTCAGATGACCATTATATCTACTACTGTGGGCAAGAATCCCTGAGAAGAAATTGAGTAGCCCTCATAGTTGACAAAAGAGTTTGAAATGCAGTACTTGGGAGCAATCTCAAAAACAATAGAATGATCTCTGTTCATTTCCAAAGCAAACCATGCAATATCAGAGTAATCCAAGTCTATGGCCCAACCCCTAATGCTGAAGAAGCTGAGCGGTTCTATGAAGACTTACAAGATCTTCTAGAACTAACACACAAAAAAAGATGTCCTTTTCATCATATAGGACTGGAATGCAAAAGTAGTAAGTCAAGAGATAGCTGAAGTAACAAGAAAGTTTGGCCTTGTAGTACAAAATGAAGCAGGGCAAAGGCTACCAGAGTTTTGCCAAGAAAACGCACTGGTTATAGCAAATACCCTCTTCCAACAACACAAGAGATGGCTCTATACATGGACATCACCAGATGATCAATACTGAAATCAGATTGTAAACAGTCTTTGCAGTCAAACATGGAGAGGCTCTATACAATCATTTTTAAAAAAGACTGGGAGCTGACTATATATAGCTCAGATCATGAACTCCTTACTGCTAAATTTAGACTGAAATTGTAGAAAGTAGGGAAAACCACTAGACCATTCAGGTATGACCTAAATCAAATCCCTTATGATTATACAGTACAAGTGACAAATAAATACCACACAATTGCACTCATCTCACACGTTAGCAAAGTAATGCTCAAAATTCTCCAAACCAGGCTTCAACAGTACATGAACCAAGAACTTCCAGATGTTCAAGCAGGATTTAGAAAATGCAGAAGAACCAGGCATCAAATTGCCAACATCTGCTGGATCATCAACAAAGCAAGAGAGTTCCAAAAAAATATCTACTTCTGCTTTATTGACTATGCCAAAACCTTTGACTGTGTGGATCACAACAAACTGTGGAAAATTCTTCAAGAGATGGGAATACCAAACCACCTTATCTGCCTCCTGAGAAATCTATATGCAGGTCAAGACACAACAGTTAGAACTGGACGTGGAACAACAGACTGGTTCCAAATTGGGAAAGGAGTACATCAAGGCTGTATACTGTTACCCTGCTTATTTAACTTCTATGCAGAGTACATCAGGCAAAATGCTGAGCTGGATGAAGCACAAGCTGGAATCAAGATTGCCAAGAGAAATATCAATAACCTCAGAAATACAGATGGCACCACGCTTCTGGCAGAAAGTGAAGAAGAACTAAAGAGTCTCTTGATATATGTGAAAGAGGAGAGTGACAAACTTGGCTTAAACTAAACATTAAAAAAATCTAAGATCATGGCATCCAGTCCCATCACTTCATGGCAAATAGATGGGGAAACAATGGAAACAGTGACAGACTTTATTTTGGGGGGCTCCAAAATCACTACAGTTGATGACTGCAGTCATGAAATTAAGAAATGCTTGCTACTTGGAAGAAAAGCTATGACCAACCTATACACCATGTTAAAAAGAAGAGACTACTTTGCCAACAAAGGTCCGTCTAATCAGTTATGGCTTTTCTGGTAGTCATGTATGGATGTGAGAGTTGGACTCCAAAGAAAGCAGAGTGCCAAAGAATTGATGCTTTTGAACTGTGGTGTTGGAGAAGGCTCTTGAGAGTCCCTTGGACTGCAAGGAGATCCAACCAGTCAGTCCTAAAGGAAGCCAGTCCTGAATATTCATTGGAAAGACTGAAGCTGAAATTTCAGTACTTTGGCCACCTGGCGCAAAGAACTGATTCTTTGGAAAATCCTCTGATGCTGAGAAAGATTGAAGGCAGGAGGAGAAGGGGATGACAAAGGATGAGATGATTGGATAGCATCATCAACTCGATGGACATGAGTTTGAGCAAGCTCCGGGAGTTGGTGATGGACAGGGAAAGCCTGGTGTGCTGCAGTCCATGGAGTTGCAAAGAGTTGGACAAGACTCAGGGGCTGAACTGAACTGAGAATTCCCCATATCCCTCCCAGGACTGCTCTGGCTCCCAGTCTCCTTCACAGGTCTTAGGAGCAACGTGCTTAGTCACTACATCGTGTTCTACTCTTGGTGACGCTGTGGACTGTAGCCCACCAGGCTCCTCCATCCATCAATTCTCCAGGCTAGAACACTAGAGTGGGTTGCCATTCCCTTCTCTAGGGATCTTCCTGACCCAGGGATCGAACCCATGTCTCCTGGATTACAGGCAGGTTCTTTACCACTGAGCCACCAGAGAAGCCCAATAGAAAAGATATTTATGCCAATTTTATTGAGGAAGGACTAGATGATGAAAGATTTCCCAGAACCTGGGCTGATGAGGTCTGGAAATGCTTACCTTCCTTGCTTTGGAGGGTATATGGCTGTTTGCAGTACCAGCTCCCTGCTGCATAAAAGGCTGTACCCAGACATGTCTCTGGGAGTCAATAAAGCCTTTGTTGTTGTTGTTATCTTCCTGAAAGATTTAAATGTTTATTATAAGGAAAATAAATCTGATGCTGTAAATAATTTCAAAACTCCTCTATGAAGACAAAAATTTTCTCACGGTAGTAAGCAATGGCTGTTTCTAACTAAAATTTCACTGCTAATGTTTCATGACTTTCAAGTAAGTATTCAAGTTGATATTTTCAGCTGAACAATCCTTTTTAGTTGAGGCCCAAATAAGCAATTTGTGGAAGACTTAGATTTGTTTTGTCCAAATGTCTCCTGGTTAATGGAGATTTTTTTATGTCTTTAAATTTTTTCCCCTTTTTATCTTTGGTCTGGGTTTGATTAAGCTCTCTCCAAGGCTGGCATGCCAACTGCTACCTCTTCTAAACACTCAAGACTCTTGGTCCTCCATATTCAAGGTTCCATTGTCACTCCCTACACAGGCTCCATTGTAGAGGTTGAGCTCATGGCATTATGGGTACCATGAGAGGTCACAGGGCTGTTACCATCCCCCTGTTCCTTCCTACAGACTCAAGTGAGGAGTCAGTCCACATCTACAGATATCAGCAAGGATAACTTTATGGAAACTTTATGAAATACTCTCATAAAAATGAGTAATAATAAAAGGAATAAAATTAATGGTACATGTGTAAATATTGCATGTACCAATGTCAGGGTTTTCTTTTTAAATCAGCATCATCAGTATTTTGAAATGCACATTAATATTGTTGTTCAGTTGATAAGTCATGCCCAACTCTTTGAAAAACCATAAATTGCAGCATGCCAGGCTTGCCAATCCTTCACTATCTCCCCGAGTTTGCTTAAACTCATGTCCATTGAGTCAGTGATGCCATCCAACTGTCTCATCCTCTGTCACCCCTTTCTCCCCCTGCCTGCAGTCTTTCCCAGCATCAGGGTCTTTTCCAAAGATTCAGCTTTTCACAGCAGGTGGCCAAAATATTGGATCCTCAGCATCAATCCTTCCAGTGAGTATTCAGGACTGATTTCCTTTAGGATTGACGATTTGATCTTCTTGCAGTCCAAGGAACTCTCGAGAGTCTTCTCCAGCACCAGAGTTTGAAAACATCGGCAAGCCTTCTTCATAGTCCATTTCTCACATCTGTACATGACTACTGGAAAAACCATAGCTTTGACTATACAGACCTTTGTCAGCAAAGTATGTCTCTACTTTTTAATAAGCTGTCTAGGGTTGTCAGCTTTTCATCAAAGGAGCAAGTATCTTTTAATTTCACTGCTACAGTCACCACCCACAATGATTTTGGAGTCCAAGAAAAAAAATCTGTCACTGTTTCCATTGTTTCCCCCATCTATTTGCCATGAAGTTATGGTACTGGATGCCATGATCTTCATTTTTTTGAATGTTGAGTTTTAAGCCAGCTTTTTCACTCTCCTCTTTCACCTTCATCAAAAATTCTTTAGTTCCTCTTTGCTTTCTGCCATTAAAGTGGTATCTGCATGACTGAAGTTGTATAATACAGCAACAAAATTTGGAGGTTTGTTGTACAAATGAAAGTCACCATAAGTTACTTAATTGCAAAACAATGAAACAGTAACAGTTGAAATTGTCCTCCCCCCAGCTCTGGGCATTGCGGGCTGGAGACTTTGGATAACTTAGGGCCCATATCCCTTCTCTGTGGATACCAGGTGATGGGTGGCCTTGTGAAAACACTGAAATCAAATGAGTAGACCAAAGTCACAGCTGCTAATAAGCCACCCAGCAAAGATTGGAATCCACGTCTGAATGACTCTAACTTTTCTTTTTCTCCATTCAAAAGCCAGAGGGGATTATAGAATACAGCCAATTGAATGATGAGGAACAAACCAAAGCTGTTCCTTGGACGAAGCAGTCAAAAATGTGGCTATTAGTGGAATTTGCACTGGTTGGGGGGTGGGGAGTGAGTGGAGGAAATTGCACTCTTAGTCACTTTAGGGACCTCCGCCTTATCAAGGGTAATAGGTGTCTCATTTGTGAAAACTGTGTTTTAAAGCCTGTATCTGGAGCAATAATTCCTGAATGGATGATGGCTTTGCTGCCATTGTTTTCTTTCTTTTTCTTTTTTTTTTTTTTAGCCAGAACACAAGTAGTTGCCCATCCGATGGAGTTCACTGAAGGGCCAGAAAGAGAAGTGGGGACATCACAGAACTAAATGAGGGGAAGGAAAGAGTCACTCAGGTTTCCCACACTTGTATGTGTGTGTGTGTGTGTGTGTGTGCTCTCAGTCATGTCTGAGTCCTTTTGACCCCCATGGACTGTAACCTGTCAGGTTTTTCTGTCCATGGAATTTCCCAGGCAAGAATACTGTAGCGCATTGCCATTTCCTCCTCCAGGGGATCTTCCCAACCCAGGGATCGAACCCAGGTCTCTTGTGTCTCCTGCACTGGCAGGAAGATTCTTTACCACTGAGTCACCTGGGAAGCAACTTTCCAATACTTAAGAGAGTGCTGACCTGAGGTCAGTACCAGAACCAGACTGTTTTCATGACCACATGGGAGTTCTGGGTTTTATTAACAGGTTCCAGCTAATGTTTCCTGCTTATTAAACTCTAGACACATTTTCTGTAGTGTGGTTTTGGTTTTTCTCCGCCATTTCCTTGGATGTCTCCATGAGACACTGTTGAAGACCCTTTCCAGGAAGACTAAGGGAGTTGCAGAACAGGAGACCTTGGCTACCACGTGCAGGTTCTGAATCTCAGAATAGGCAGGTCAAGGACATCTCCCTCACCAGTGCACTTGAAGCTGGCATACCTTTGGTTGGAACTAACAAAGGTCATACATTTGCCCACGAAATGAAATAGAAGAGATAGAGGTATCTATTAATCATGGATTTCTTCAAATATATTGATGTTTGCCAGATAAAAAAGGATTCAAGGAAATGCCTGAATGATCCAAGCTTCTAAAACTAGTTTGAGCTGCTGTTTTTCCCAATAAATCAAGAACTATTTTTAAATACATACCAAATTTTTGGCATTTTCTAGTTAATTAAAAGGAGAATATAAATCTTTCAGATGATGTGATTCTCACCTTCAAATATTTTACCATCTGGTTAGAGAAACAAAACCAATACAGTCAACAGATAAAAATAAGACAAAACAGATTAAACTTCGTGCCAAATTAAGTATCCAGCAAGAAGGACAGTAAAGTCAGCCTAAACTCAAGAGGCTTCCAGGAGGTGGTTATGCCCATCTTAGAAGGAGGCAGATGGAGAGTGCAGAGAGGATGTGTGAAAGGAAAGTATTAGATGAAAGGGGAAGGTGTTACATGGGATGTTTCTTCTTTTTTTTTTAACAAAATTTATGTTCATACTTTGGGCTTTCCAAGTGGTGCTAGTGGTAAAGAGCCCACTTGTCAATGCAGGAGGCATAAGAGACACGGGTTCAGTTCCTGGGTGGGAAAGGTCCCCTGAAGGAGTGCGTGGCAGCCCACTCCAATATTTTTGCCTAGAGAATCCCATGGACCGAGGAGCCTGGTGGGCTACAGTCCATAGCATCACAAATAAGGTAACAAAGGGTCAGACACGACTGAAGCAACTTCGCATGCACACACACACGTTCATACTGTATTAGTTTTATATAAGTGATGGAAACAACAAAAAATCAAAACAATGGTAGAGCAAATTATTTAAAAGCAATAGCCATCAAGCAACACTACTGACACAAAGCCAATATTATTTTAATTTTTTTCAAATTAATGTCAATAGCTTAGACATGGAACTATTAGCAGAAGAACTAAGATTTCATCTCCTTCATGGTTCTCGAAGTGAAAGTGAGTGAGTTGCTCAGTCCTGTCCAACTCTTTGTGATCCCAGTACAGTCCATGGAATTCTCTAGGCCAGAATACTGGGGTGGGTAGCCTATCCCTTCTCCAGAGGATCTTCCCAACCCAGGAATCAAACCAGGGTCTCCGGTGTGGCAGGTAGATTCTTTACCAACTGAGCTATTTCTTATTTCCCCGTAAATTTGGCAATAATGCCTTACACACTGTGGACTCACAGTGAAAACTGATGGAAAAGAGGCTGTGGTGTAACTTTTAGGCTAAAGTGAAAATGCTTTTCCAGAAAAATATTCTAGGAGGGAAGACATTTGTATATAAGTTCATCTAATTATCAGCTGGTGTTGTGAAGCCTCAAAATTAACAGTTTGCCTGGAGAATCCCATGGACAGAGGAGCCTGGTGGGCTACAGTTCATAGCATCACAAATAAGGTAACAAAGGGTCAGACACGATTGAAGCAACTTAGCATGCATGCACACATGTTCATACTGAATTAGTTCTACAGCAAATATCTAATGGAACCTTAGCAATTTCACTGATTTTTATAATTTTCACTGGCAGCAAGCTCCACTTATTAATTAGACTCACAAACACACTCACATTTCTTTTTCCCCCTTTAGAATCATTTACCTGTTAATGTTAGCAAATTCTCTAAACTTTTATTATTTGGGTAAGTAATCAGTGTGACTGGGGACAATAATCTATGAATTTTTCTTGTCCTTAAAATGAGCACATCAGCCTTACAAATTTCTATGGGAAGCAGGTTTATATTGTACAGAGTGTGTTTCCAGTCAAAAGTGATGATGGAGATTAAAAAATACGGGGCTCACATGAGGGTGACCCTCTGCCACCAGTCAGCAGGTTCACCTGAAAGCTTCCCTCTGCCTCCTGAGGAGTTTGCAGGCTTCACTGCACCAGCTCTGCCCTCGGGCCCCGCTGACTTTTTCAGGGTCCAGAGAGGAGCCCATGGGTGCTTCCATGAACACAGCGCCTCCCCCACCCCACACCTCCTGGCAGGATACAGTCCACAGGCTCTCAAAAAGTTGGACAAGACCCTGGAGATCTCTTGAGGGTCTTCCAGATGTCAAGTACACATTGACACTTGCCATGGACCCTTGTCAGCTACCTCTGCAAGTATGAAGCCACGTGCTGCTGCAGCTGCTGACCTTTAACACTCTCTGAGGAGAGTTCAGGGTGGAAAGGAGCAATGAGACACTGCTCAGAGGACTGGCAGGACAGGTCTTCAGATAATTAGATATTTCCAGGTGCCAATGTCATGAGCCCAATTCTTAATCTCCTCATATAGAGAAAAACATGAAAATCTTTCATGATGATGGCTGCTCCTGTGACTGGCAGAAATCTTCTGGAAAAATACATGCTTGATTGCAGGTACCCACTTCACCAAAATCTCACGTATATACTGACCATCCCACCTGCTTCTAGGCTGCCGTCCTCATTTTGCACCCAAATAAAACTTAACTTGCAACTCTCGCATTGTGTAATTTTTTTAAGTTGACACCACCTGACAATACACCCCAGGAAGGACCACGTATTTGTATCCTCAGCTTAAGGACAGCACGAGTCAGTCATCATCAGCCAGAGAGGCAACTATAACCAGCAGAGCAGAGTGTAATCTCACCTAGTCAAGTAACCCAGGAAGCGCTTGCTCTTTTTGTCAACCTTTTTACCCCATCCTCAGAGGATACAGTGCTGAGAAGAGAAAGGAGGGAGGAGGGAGTTGAGGAGAAGATGGAGCCTGCTCTATGAGGAGAAGAGAGACTTTAACCAAAGTTGACAGGGATGTTTGCAAAGGAACAACAGGGAATCTCGGGGACCAGAGGGAGACAGTTTGAAGACCCAAAGGGACAGAGATTCTGTCCAAGAACCGACTCAGGGAGCTGCTCCTAGGAGGAAGGGAGAATACACACTAGCAGAGCTAGGAAAAGCAGAGATTGGAAAAAAAAAAATAAAACTGCAGACTTCCTGTTCATGGTCCACGGAGCAGACACTTCGCAAGAAGCCAAGTCCACTGGCATCTGAGTCACTGAGTATGTTCCAGCTCCCCCAAATTAGAACTTTCAACTTGTACATGAACCTGTGGCTCAAGTTTACTGGTGTTTCTCATCAAGGAATAAGAACAAGTACATAGAAATCATTAACTTAATAGTAGGAGCTGAAGACACATAATTCATGATGCTATTTTTTCCCTGCCATGGCCCTAAGAAGTTCTAAAGCGTGTGTTGGTCATCAAATCGTGTCCAACTCTGCAACCTCATGGACTGTAGCCTGCCAGGCTCCTCTGTCCATGGAATTCTCCAGGCAAGAATGCTGGAGTGGATAGCCATTCCCTTCTCCAGGGGAATCTTCCCTACCCAGGGATGGAACCAGGGTCTCCTGCATTGCAAGTGGATTCTTTACCTTCTGAGCCACTGCCTGCAATGCAGGAGACTAGGGTATGATCTCTGGGTTGGGAAGATTCCCTGGAGAAGGGAATGGCTACCCACTTCAGTATTCTTGCCTGGGAAATCCCATGGACAGAGGATCCTGGCAGGCTACAGTCCATGATGTCAAGAAGCTGTCTCTTATACACATCTAGATGTGTATAAGAGACAGATCTACTACTGTGGGCAAGAATCCCTGAGAAGAAATTGAGTAGCCCTCATAGTTGACAAAAGAGTTTGAAATGCAGTACTTGGGAGCAATCTCAAAAACAATAGAATGATCTCTGNATTCCCTGGAGAAGGGAATGGCTACCCACTTCAGTATTCTTGCCTGGGAAATCCCATGGACAGAGGATCCTGGCAGGCTACAGTCCATGATGTCAAGAAGAGCTGGACACTACTGAGTGATAAACCCATAGGCAAAATGTTCTAAAGAAACAACAAAAGCCATTTTCTCTTTTTCACAGCAACCTGCATTTCAGTTCAGTTCAAAGTCTCTCACAGTGGTTGTTTTGGAAAACAAGCACTACTTTTACCTAACAAAGACACATGAAACGTATATGCAAAAGGCCATATTTACATAAAGAAGCATCCTTTAAACTCAACTACTTGCTACAAAGTAGGTTTTAAGACCTACCATTTCAGTTATTATGATGGTGGGAGAATTACTTGAATGGAGGCAGAGCCCATGAGGGAATAGCCCCAAGTAGTTCAAAAGTCTCAATTATCTATTTAAAAAAAAAGTTCATGTAAAATTGTTAAGCTCTTTAGAATTATTTTTCAGTTATATTTTATCTTTTATGCCTAAAATTGCCGTTCATACAATAATGCCCTGGCACCTTGAAAACCTTAATGAGTGTGTTCAAGGCCCCATTGTGAATGCCATTCACATTAGTCCCCAATAAATTGCTCCAAGGGTCTTGCTATTTCATTTTGGTAAAGAGCAAAGGGGAGCCTTTCTTATGAGAACTTTGTCCTCCTGATCTTCCACTTCACCATGCGAGAAGCAAAGTAAAAGGAGTCAAGTTGCTTTGCTCAAGGTCATGAAGCAAGCGAATCCAAACATGGTGTGGACATCCTCTTGGTCTTCTGGTGAGTCCCGCGTCCACACAGATGGCTTCCTAACATGGTGGGCCATGTGAGGGTCCATCTCCATCACCTTTATTCCTCCAATGTCAAGTGTACAGGGAAACCATACAGATGGGGTTTCCTCTTTGGGAGCTGTGTCTCTAGACCATAGACAATCAGGTTCTAAAAGTGAATCAACTGCCCAAGGTTTTCAGTTTTTGCTTTATGAAGCTTTTCAACTCCCAGTGAAAGCTAAAGAACACTGTTAACAAGACCTCAGTTCTTTTTGATTTACTGTTTAATTTCAGGGTTAACTCTGCTCATGCATACACAGAAACACAAGTATATCTTTTACCAGCCTTCTGTGTTACAAAGCACAGCTGTTGTCTGAGTGAGTCTGAAGTGTAGGACTTTGGTCTTTCCAGTTCTGATGGAAACTCTCTGGGGATCAGCCAGCTTGGTAGTTGTCTTTGGGGCATGTAACCTGACCACTAGAAACCAAAATCCATTCCAAATTTTATTTATTTATCCTAATCAATTCTCTTGAAGAGATCTCTAGTCTCTTTGCATTGATTGCTGAAGAAGGCTTTCTTATCTCTTCTTGCTATTCTTTGGAACTCTGCATTCAGATGCTTATATCTTTTCTTTTCTCCTTTGCTTCTCACCTCTCTTCTTTTCAGTGCTATTTGTAAGGCTTCTCCAGACAGCCATTTTGCTTTTTTGCATTTCTTTTCCATGGGGATGGTCTTGATCCCTGTCTCCAGTACAATGTCACGAACCTCATTCCATAGTTCATCAGGAACTCTGTCTATCAGATCTATGCCCTTTAATCTATTTCTCACTTCCACTGTATAATCATAAGGGATTTGATTTAGGTCATACCTGAATGGTCTAGCGGTTTTCCCTACTTTCTTCAATTTAAGTCTGAATTTGGAAATAAGGAGTTCATGATCTGAGCCACAGTCAGCTCCTGGTCTTGTTTTTGTTGACTGTATAGAGCTTCTCCATCTTTGGCTGCAAAGAATATAATCAATCTGATTTCGGTGTTGACCATCTGGTGATGTCCATGTGTAGAGTCTTCTCTTGTGTTGCTGGAAGAGGGTGTTTGCTATGACCAGTGCATTTTCTTGGCAAAACTCTATTAGTCTTTGCCCTGCTTCATTCCGCATTCCAAGGCCAAATTTGCCTGTTACTCCAGGTGTTTCTTGACTTCCTACTTTAGCATTCCAGTCCCCTATAATGAAAAGGACATCTTTTTTGGGTGTTAGTTCTACAAGGTCTTGTAGGTCTTCATAAAACCGTTCAACTTCAGCTTCTTCAGCATTACTGGTTGGGGCATAGACTTGGATAACTGTGATATTGAATGGTTTGCCTTGGAAACGAACAGAGATCATTCTGTCGTTTTTGAGATTGCATCCAAGTACTGCATTTCGGACTCTTTTGTTGACCATGATGGCTACTCCATTTCTTCTGAGGGATTCCTGCCCGCAGTAGTAGATATAATGGTCATCTGAGTTAAATTCACCCATTCCAGTCCATTTTAGTTCGCTGATTCCTAGAATGTCGACGTTCACCCTTGCCATCTCTTGTTTGACCACTTCCAATTTGCCTTGATTCATGGACCTGACATTCCAGGTTCCTATGCAATATTGTTCTTTACAGCATCGGATCTTGCTTCTATCACCAGTCACATGCACAACTGGGTATTGTTTTTGCTTTGGCTCCATCCCTTCATTCTTTCTGGAGTTATTTCTCCACTGATCTCCAGTAGCATATTGGGCACCTAACGACCTGGGGAGATTCTCTTTTGATATCCTATCATTTTGCCTTTTCATACTGTTCATGGGGTTCTCAAGGCAAGAATACTGAAGTGGCTTGCCATTCCCTTCTCCAGTGGACCACGTTCTGTCAGACCTCTCCACCATGACCCGCCCGCCTTGGGTTGCCCTGCAGGCATGGCTTGGTTTCATTGAGTTAGACAAGGCCCTGGTCCTAGTGTGATTAGATTGACTAGTTTTCTGCGAGTATGGTTTCAGTGTGTCTGCCCTCTGATGCTCTCTTGCAACACCTACCATCTTACTTGGGTTTCTCTTACCTTGGGCGTGGGTTGTCTCTTCACGGCTGCTCCTTACCTTGGACGAGGGGTATCTCCTTACCGCCGCAGTTCCTGACCTTCAACGTGGGACAGCTCCTCTAGGCCCTCCTGCGCCTGCGCAGCCCCTGCTCCTCGGGTTGCTCCTCCCGGCCGCCGGCCGTGGCCTCGGGCGTGGGTGGCTTCTCCCAGCTGCCGCCCCTGGCCTCGGGCTCAGGGTGGCTCCTCCGGGTCACCACCCCTGGCCTCGGGCGCAAGGTGGCTTCTCCCGGCCGCCCCTGGCCTCGGACGTGGGGTGTCTCTTCCTGGCCGCCCCTGACCTCGGACACGGGGTAGCTCCTCCCGGCCGCCGCCCTGACCTCAGACGCGGGGTGTCTCCTCCCGGCCGCCACTGACCTCGGATGAGGGGTAGCTCCTCCCGGCCGCCACTGACCTCAGACACAGGGTAGCTCCTCTCGGCCGTTCCTGCGCCGTCGCAGCCTGGCACTCTAGGTTGCTGCCCCTGACCTCGGACGTGGGGTAGCTCCTCTCGCCCGCGCTGAGTGCGCCGGCCCGGCTCTCGCAAGCGGCCCGCGCTGAGTGCGCCGGCCCGGCTCTCGCAAGCGGCCCGCGCTGAGTGCGCCGGCCCGGCTCTCGCAAGCGGCCCGCGCTGAGTGCGCCGGCCCGGCTCTCGCAAGCGGCCCGCGCTGAGTGCGCCGGCCCGGCTCTCGCAAGCGGCCCGCGCTGAGTGCGCCGGCCCGGCTCTCGCAAGCGGCCCGCGCTGAGTGCGCCGGCCCGGCTCTCGCAAGCGGCCCGCGCTGAGTGCGCCGGCCCGGCTCTCGCAAGCGGCCCGCGCTGAGTGCGCCGGCCCGGCTCTCGCAAGCGGCCCGCGCTGAGTGCGCCGGCCCGGCTCTCGCAAGCGGCCCGCGCTGAGTGCGCCGGCCCGGCTCTCGCAAGCGGCCCGCGCTGAGTGCGCCGGCCCGGCTCTCGCAAGCGGCCCGCGCTGAGTGCGCCGGCCCGGCTCTCGCAAGCGGCCCGCGCTGAGTGCGCCGGCCCGGCTCTCGCAAGCGGCCCGCGCTGAGTGCGCCGGCCCGGCTCTCGCAAGCGGCCCGCGCTGAGTGCGCCGGCCCGGCTCTCGCAAGCGGCCCGCGCTGAGTGCGCCGGCCCGGCTCTCGCAAGCGGCCCGCGCTGAGTGCGCCGGCCCGGCTCTCGCAAGCGGCCCGCGCTGAGTGCGCCGGCCCGGCTCTCGCAAGCGGCCCGCGCTGAGTGCGCCGGCCCGGCTCTCGCAAACGGCCCGCGCTGAGGTCAGTTTTCATTCCAATTCTAAAGAAAGGCAATGCCAAAGAATGCTCAAACTACCGCACAATTGCACTCATCTCACACGCTAGTAAAGTAATGCTCAAAATTCTCCAAGCCAGGCTTCAGCAATATGTGAACCGTGAACTCCCTGATGTTCAAGCTGGTTTTAGAACAGGCAGAGGAACCAGAGATCAAATTGCCAACATCCGCTGGATCATGGAAAAAGCAAGAGAGTTCCAGAAAAACATCTATTTCTGCTTTATTGACTATGCCAAAGCCTTTGACTGTGTGGATCACAATAAACTGTGGAAAATTCTGAAAGAGATGGGAATACCAGACCACCTAACCTGCCTCTTGAGAAATCTGTATG
Source organism: Oreotragus oreotragus (assembly GCA_006410675.1). Classification (NCBI taxonomy): domain Eukaryota; kingdom Metazoa; phylum Chordata; class Mammalia; order Artiodactyla; family Bovidae; genus Oreotragus; species Oreotragus oreotragus. The sequence goes on along the minus strand of SJYX01016707.1, from coordinate 267,687 downwards.
CAGGTCAGGAAGCAACAGTTAGAACTGGACATGGAACAACAGACTGGTTCCAAATAGGAAAAGGAGTACGTCAAGGCTGTATATTGTCTCCCTGCTTATTTAACTTATATGCAGAGTACATCATGAGAAACGCTGGACTGGAAGAAACACAAGCTGGAATCAAGATTGCCGGGAGAAATATCAATAACCTCAGATATGCTGATGACACCACCCTTATGGCAGAAAGTGAGGAGGAGCTAAAAAGCCTCTTGATGAAAGTGAAGGAGGAGAGCGAAAAAGTTGGCTTAAAGCTCAACATTCAGAAAACGAAGATCATGGCATCCGGTCCCATCACTTCATGGGAAATAGATGGGGAAACAGTGGAAACAGTGTCAGACTTTATTTTTTTGGGCTCCAAAATCACTGCAGATGGTGACTGCAGCCATGAAATTAAAAGACGCTTACTCCTTGGAAGAAAAGTTATGACCAACCTGGATAGTATATTCAAAAGCAGAGACATTACTTTGCCGACTAAGGTCCGCCTAGTCAAGGCTATGGTTTTTCCTGTGGTCATGTATGGATGTGAAAGTTGGACTGTGAAGAAAGCTGAGCGCCGAAGAATCGATGCTTTTGAACTGTGGTGTTGGAGAAGACTCTTGAGAGTCCCTTGGACTGCAAGGAGATCCAACCAGTCCATTCTGAAGGAGATCAACCCTGGGATTTCTTTGGAAGGAATGATGCTAAAGCTGAAACTCCAGTACTTTGGCCATCTCATGCGAAGAGTTGACTCAATGGAAAAGACTCTGATGCTGGGAGGGATTGTGGGCAGGAGGAGAAGGGGACGACCGAGGATGAGATGGCTGGATGTCATCACGGACTCGATGGACGTGAGTCTGAGTGAACTCCAGGAGATGGTGATGAACAGGGAGGCCTGGCGTGCTGCGATTCATAGGGTCGCAAAGAGTCGGACACGACTGAGCGACTGAATTGAACTGAACTGATCCTAATCAAGAAAGAAGCAGGACCACTGCAAACTCAACCTCAAAAGCCCAAGCACAGATAATGTTCAGTTTTTTTGGAGGACTTTACATTCTTGTAAGAAAGCTTCTAAAAGCCAAGAAATAAATGGGTACCTGTGAAGGTGATGGAGTGTCCTGAGCTGACTTATGTCCTTTGAGAAAATGTGTTGAAGTCCCAACCCCAAAACACCTGAACGGGTGATCTTACTTGAAAATAGGGCTTTTGCAGATGTCCTTAAGTTAGGATGCAGTCCCACAGAATCAGAGTAGATCCTAAATTTAGTGACCAGTATCCTTTTAAGGAAAGCAACCTTTGGACACTAAAACATGGGAAGAACTCCATGTAATAACAAAGGCAGATATGGGAGAAATGTAGCTACAAAGCAAAGAATGCCAACTATCAACAGCCACCACCAGCAACTGGGAAGAGGTTTAAAAAAAAAAAAAAAGGGTTCTACTCAAGATCTCAGAAAGAGCATCAGCTTCCCAGTATCTTAATATCAAACTTCCAGCCTCCAGAACTGTGAGTGAGTTAATATCTGTTGTTTAAACCACCCAGTTTGTGACAGCAGCATAAGGAAATTAGCACAAGATGCCAGAGTCTGAGCTTCCCTTGTGGCTCAGCTGGTAAATAATTTGCCTGCAGTGTGGGAGACCTGAGTTCAGTCCCTGGGTTAGGAAGATCCCCTGAAGAAGGGAGTGGTTACCCACTCCAGTATTCTGGCCTGGAGAATTCCATGGACTATATAGACTCAATGGGCTCACAAAGAGTCGGACACAACTGTGTGACTTTCATTCATTCATTCATTCATTCATTCCATAGGGTCTAGGTTATTGCTTATTGATTGGTTGAAGTTTTCTCATAAAAAAACACGTATTTCAGAGGCTTCAAGGTTTCCTGACATCTCTGTTCTCCCTTTCTGAAACTCAGAAAGGAGGGAAAATGTGATCTCATGAACACCTTTCATGTGCGCAGTCATTCAGCCATGTCCAACTCTTTGTGACCCCATGGACGGTAGCCCACCAGGCTCCTGTGTCCATGGGATTCTCCAGGTAATAATACTAGAGTGGGTTGCCATTTCCTACTCCAGGGGATCTTCCCAACCCAGGGATCAAACCTGTGTCCCTTCACATTTCCTACATTGGCAGTAGATTCTTTATCATTGTGCCACCTGGGAAGATAGCCTCAAGGCTTCCAGTGTCTCAGCTAGAAAGAGAAACAGCATTTGGACCCACGAAGCCCACTACACATCTGGGTCCTGGACACAGGGTTTCCCTGGCTTCTGCTTGGTCAACAAAAGAACTAGCCAAAGACATGAGGATTTTGAAAACCCATTATATACTTCAGGGCAGCAATGGATAATGAAAAAATCACATCAAACAAAACTCCTTGAAAGCTTTTGCAGGAGAAACGCATCAGAGCACAGACACTGAAATTGCATTGACAGACGTCTCCAAATTTGGTCCACCCAGATAGAGCATGGCTAGAAATCGGAACATAGGGGCCAAGAGTCAGAAATGTTGGCTGTTCTCTATTTCTGTCTCCTTGCTGCTTCACAGAGCATCTATCTGTGAGTCATCCTAGACTATGTGGACTCCAGTATCCTCAATATACCTACTTCTGAGTCCCCAGCGCATTGTTACCACATTATCATGAAGTGTTTAGAACCCAAGGAGCACGCTGGACTAAAGCAATGAGAAGTCCACAGAAACGGGGGTGAAGAAAAGCATATTCTGAATATTTGGGTCTTTAAAAATCCCACGCCTATATTTCAAGTGAGCAGATGCTGAGGGGAATAATGAAGGTGAATATGACATTGACTCTGAGCAGTCACCCTGGAATAATTGTTATTAATAGTCATGCTCGATCTCCAGCCCTGGAACATCCCTCACGTGGGCCAGATTCTGGCTGCCTGCATAGCTCTGAGCATCCCAAAACCTCATCCCAAAAGCCAAGCACTTGTAGCAATCTGGCTCAACTTTGTGGGAAAAATTAACCAATTAAAGCAAAACCACTCTGAGACAACTTCAAAACTGGAATTAGAGCTCACCTGTTAAAAATCTGGGAGGAAGCAACGATGTCGTTTAGGGTTCCACATTGCCAGGGACCCAGTGAGGTCAGAGCAAAGATGGAAATATAAGTTGCCCTTCTTGAAGAAGAAAGAGCTCATAGAACGGGAGGATCTGCTGGGGCTAATTCATGGCAGCCTGAGATTATAACAGAAACCAAAATAATGGCCAAATGTTGTTATGGGTTAAACTGTAGGCTCCCCCCAAAATGACATGGAGACCCAATTCCCAGGACCTCAGAATGAACTTCATTTGGAGACAGAATCTTTAGAGGTAATCAAAGTGAAAGGAGGTCATTGTTGTTGTTCAATTGCTCAGTCATGTCTGACTCTGTGATCCCATGGACTGTAGCATGCCAGGCTTTCCCGTCTTTCACTATCTCCTAGAGTTTGTTCAGGTTCATGTCCGTTGAGTTGGTGATGCCATTCAATCATCTCATTTTCTGCCACCCCCTTCTCCTTTTGCCCTCATTCTTTCCCAGCATTAGGGTCTTTTCCAATGAGTCAGCTCTTCACATCAGGTGGCCAAAATATTGGAGCTTCAGTTTCAGCATCAGTTCTATCAATAAATATTCAGGGTTGATTTCCTATAGGATTGAATTCATACTGGATTCCAGTATGACTTATGTCCTTATAAAAACTGGAAATTTGGGCACAGATAGTCCAAAGAGTCAGACACCACTGAGCAACTAAGCAAGCAAGCAAGCAAGACACATAGGAAGGCAGTGAATCTGCAGGCAGAAGACTGGCATCTATGAGCCAACAAGAGAGTCCTGGGATGGATCCTTCCCTCATAGCATTAAAGGAACCAACTCTACCCATACCTTGCTATTGGACTTCCCATCTCCTGAACTGAGAGACAGTACATTTCTGCTGTTTAAGCTACTGAGTCTGGTACTTTGTTACTAGGATTTTGCTTTTTGTCAAGCTAATACAAATGTCGCCTCCAAAACCCTCAATTAATTCCATTAACCAGAATGATTTTTCTGTTTTCTGTTTTTAGGAGGAAAAAGAAACCACAAGAAAACTAGTCAGTATCATTGATTGAGTCTTTTCTATTTTTATACCTAGTGCATATTCTACCATGCATGTTCTGAGCACTGTATAAACATGAAGTCATGGATTCCACAGGGTACCTCCAGGAGGCAGGAGTGATTATCATCATCTCCAGTCTGTGGCTAAGGAAAATGAAGCCTGGAGAAGCCAAGCAACTTGCTCAAGGTCACAAACATAGGATGCAAATCCAGCAGCAGCCCCAACGCCATTGATCCTGACCACAGGGCTATACTGCCTATCTTAAACTCCCATCCTCTGGGATGGCAGGAGAGAGAGGAGGTGGGCACAGCATCACCTCAGCAGCAGCTTGAGAATGCCTGAGGGCACGTGAGGCCTGGTGTGCAGGTTAGGGACAGAGGCATATGGCCATTCTGACTTCTCAGGCTGCAGTCCTTCTGCCACATGTGAGCCCCATTTTCTTTACATCTCTTTGTGCAGCTGTTCAACTGATGCCCAGGGCGTTTACTGGCTGTGCACCTTGTTCACAGGTCCTGACCTCTGAGCCTTTGTTTTCACATCTACTGTCAATGAAATAACACATGTAAAATACTCAGCCTAGTGCCTGGCACATAGGAATTGTTGTTTAATCACTAAGTTGTGTCCAACTCTTTTGCAACCCCATGGATTGTAACCCACCAAGCTTCTCTGTCCATGGGAATTCCCAGGCACATAGGAAACCTTAATCCATTTTAGATTCATTATGATTCTTATCACTAATTACTATTAATGAATGATGGCAACCATACCAGTTGCTACAGGTGACCCCAGCCAGCTCTTGACCCCAAACCACCATATGCTTTATCTGAAAAGCAGACATGTGTCTAGAGGCCAGTAGATGAACACGATGGCACATCTTTGCTTCAGAGAGCTCTGTCCTTCGGAGGAATGTCGAGGGACATGTTTTCATCATAAAAGCCAGAAGCTCTGTTTTGACTCAAAGATCTTTAGGCCACCACCAAAAATCTCTGTTCTCGGACACTGCCCATATCCACATCCCACTGAGATTCTAAGACTTACTTACTTAGGCAAGAAATAGAGAAAAGTAAATTATAGGCATTCTCAATGCCCTTTCCCCCTTACTACTTGTTATATGTTGAATTGTACTTCTATATTGAAATCCTAAGCCCCAGTACCTCGCCATAGGACTTTATTTGAAACTAGAGTCACTGCAGATTGAATTAGTTAAGATGAGATCACACTATAGTAGGGAGGCCTCTGTTCCAGGATGACTGGTGTCCTTACAAAACGGGGAAATTTGGACACAGACATGTGCACAGTGAAGAAGAAGGTAGAGTGAACTCCCAGATGTTCAAGCTGGTTTTAGAAAAGGCAGAGGAACCAGAGGTCAAATTGCCAACATCCATTGGAACATCAAAAAATCAAGAAAGTTCCAGGAAAACATCTATTTCTGCTTTATTGACTATGCCAAAGTCTTTGACTGTGTGGATCACAATAAACTGTGGAAAATTCTGAAAGAGATGGGAATACCAGACCACCTGACCTGCCTCTTGAGAAACCTATATGCAGGTTAGGAAGCAATAGTTAGAATTGGACATAGAACAACAGACTCGTTCCAAATAGGAAAAGGAGTACATCAAGGCTGTATATTGTCACCTTGCTTATTTAACTTATATGCAGAGTACATCATGAGAAA
>SJYX01016707.1:202457-245941 GCA_006410675.1 Oreotragus oreotragus | reverse complement strand
TGAAAACTGACCTTTTCCAGTCCTGTGGCCACTGCTGAGTTTTCCAAATTTGCTGGCATATTGAGTGCAGCACTTTCATAGCATCATCGTTCAGGATTTGAAATAGCTCAGCTGGAATTTCATCACCTCCACTAGCTTTGTTTGTGGTGATGTTTCCTAAGGCCCACTTGACTTCACATTCTAGGATGTCTGGCTCCAGGTGAATTATCACACCATCGTAGTTAAAAAATGCTTGCTCCTTGAAAGAAAAGCTATGACTAACCTGGACAGCATATTAAAAAGCAGAGACATTACTTTGCCAGCAAAATTCTGTCTAATAAAACTATGGTTTTTCCAGTAGTCATGTATGGATGTGAGAGTTGGACTATAAAGAAAGCTGAACACCAAAGAATTGATAGTTTTGAACTGTGGTATTAGAAGAGACTCTGGAGAGTCCCTTGGACTGCAAGAAGAACCAACCAGCCCATCCTAAAGGAAATCAGTCCTGAATATTCATTGGAAGGAATGGGAAAGATTGAAGGTAGGAGGAAATGGGCCTGACAGAAGATGAGATGATTGGATGGCATCACTGACTCGATGGACATGAGTTTGAGTAATCTCCAGGAGTTGGTGATGTACAGGGAAGCCTAGCCTGCTGCAGTCCATGGGGTTGCACAGAGTCAGACACAACTGAGCCACCGAACTGAACTGAAGAAGCCCCTTTTGATCAAATGGAGTTTATGCTAATGAGGTGAGTTAGGGTGGGGGCGCTAGGTGGCCTCTGATGGGGCTGGTCACCAGAAAGACCAAGGGATGAGAACTGAGCCCCCTACATAGACTTCCAGAAAAGGGGAAGTGTGGCTGGAGACTGAGCTCTAAAAACTATTGAACAGTAAGTTTTGATGAGCTGCTGGGTGAGGAGAACATCCATATGAAGATGCTGCAAAAGTGGCAAAACCAGAGACATCAGGGAAGCTCAGCACAAACCTCCAGTACCAGGCCCTGTGCTTCTCCTCCATTCAGCTGCTAAGTTGAATACTTTATAATAAGTCAAGAAACAAATGAATCTCTTAGTCCTTTGAGCCTTCTAGCAAATTACAGACCTATGGAGGGAGTCTTAGGAACCCTCGATGGACAGGTAGTCAGTCCAAGGACAGGCAATCTGGGCTTGGGATTGGCATCTGAAGTGGAGGCAGTCTTGGGGGCTGACCCCTGTGGAGTCTCTGCTAACTCTAAGTATCAGTGACAAAATTCAATTGAACTATAGGACATTCCACTGGTTTCCTCAGATAACTGAGGGATTGCTTGGTGTGAAAACCCTACATGATTGGCATCAGCAGTGTTGTGAGTAAAAACAGTTCAAGCATCCTGGAGAGATTTGTATGTACACAGGAGGAGAAGAGGATAACAGAGGATGGGATGGTTGGATGACAATACCAACTCAATGGCCATGAGTTTGAGAAACCTCCAAGAGATAAGTGAAGGACAGGGAAGCCTGGGTTGCTTTAGTCCATGGTGTGGCAAAGAGTTGGACATGACTGAGCGAGTGGCAACAACAAACCCCAAAGTTTTGCATTTGTAGGCAAAATATGAAGGGGTCAATCTCCATGTGACTGAGTTTTTTATGGTGAAAACTCCTGGGGGAATCATTGTGCTCAGTTATGTAAAATGTATTTTCACATCTAGTAAGTTTCAGTTCTCCATTGAGTGAGTGAAGTCGCTCAGTCGTGTCCGATTCTTTGCGACCCCAAGGACTGTAGCGTATCAGGCTCCTCTGTCCATGGGATTTTCCAGGCAAGAGTACTGGATTGGGTTGCCATTTCCTTCTCCAGGGGATCTTNTTTCACATCTAGTATGTTTCAGTTCTCCATTGAGTGAGTGAAGTCGCTCAGTCATGTCCGATTCTTTGCGACCCCAAGGACTGTAGCGTATCAGGCTCCTCTGTCCATGGGATTTTCCAGGCAAGAGTACTGGATTGGGTTGCCATTTCCTTCTCCAGGGGATCTTTCCAACCCAGTTCTTCATTAAGATCCTAGAATTCTGCTCTTCTTTTTTCATTTTTTTGTTAGGATTCTTGAAGTGGTTTTTTGAGTGTTGCACTGAGATGGATTTTTACTGAAGGGCATTATCACTGTCTAAGTAAGAATTAGACAAAAATTGACCCTGAAAGTGATCTGGTCCAATGTCTATACTTCACATACAAAGACTCTGAGGCTCATAATTGGAGGCCTTTCAACAATTCAGCAAACTGAAAACACACACCTTGGACTGGGGCTTAAGCCCCCCATTTTTCATTGAGATTGCACACCTGGTCTCAGGACCTGCTAAAGTTCAAGTTTTTTATGTCTTAGTGCAGAAGAAATTCAGCAAGAGGCAAAGTTATAGGTTAAAAGTGGATTTATTGAGAGAGATACACACTCCCCAGATAGATTGTGGGCCATCTCAGAAGGCCAGAAGCCCCAGANACCTTGGACTGGGGCTTAAGCCCCCCATTTTTCATTGAGATTGCACACCTGGTCTCAGGACCTGCTAAAGTTCAAGTTTTTTATGTCTTAGTGCAGAAGAAATTCAGCAAGAGGCAAAGTTATAGGTTAAAAGTGGATTTATTGAGAGAGATACACACTCCCCAGATAGATTGTGGGCCATCTCAGAAGGCCAGAAGCCCCAGAATAAGGATTGTTAGTTTTTATAAATCTCAGTTACTTCATAGACTAATGAGTGGGAGGACTGTTCCAACTATCTGGGGAACGGGGAGAGGATTTCCAGGAATTGGGTCACTGCCCTCTTTTTGGCCTTTTACATTTGGCCTCCAAACTGTCCTGGCTCCTGTGAGTGTGTCACTTATATGATAAGGTATCACAATGAGCACATAATGAGATTCAAGGTCCACTGGAAGTTGAATCCTCCCCCATCTTGGACCTAGTTGGTTCTAACCAGTTTACGTCCCAACATCAACAGCCATGTCATTCTTTTAAAGGCTGTGCCATGCCCCCTTCCCTCCTATTTCAAAACTAGTTTGTGGCAGAATCGGACTTAAGACTCATGCAGCCTGACTCTCAGTCCAGGTAATCTTATTTAAGGCTGTGAGCGAGTAAGTGATAGTTCCTCAGTCAGGTCCCACTCCCTGCAACCCCATGGACTGTAGCCTGTCAGGCTCCTCTGTCCATGGACTTTTCCAGGCAAGAATACAGAAGTGGGTTGCCATTTCCTTCTCCAGGGGATCTTCCTGACCCAGTGACTGAATACAGATCTGCTGCATTGCATGCAGATTCTTTACCATCTAAACCATCAGGGAAACCTATTTAAGACTGTAACTTTCAGTTAAAAAGAAAAACAGAAAACAGTGTAACACTTAAGGAATTGCTATGATTGAAAAAAAAAAGAAAAAAAAGCACTTTTTTCAGACAAGCTCAGTAAGCAGAGACTATAATATTTAACGTGCTGATTTCAAGGGAAGGCTGGTAGGTCAAGATATGTTTCTTAAAATCCCAATTGAAAACTGGAAAATTAACAAGTCATTGCTTTCTTCTTCAGAGTTTTTTCCTTCTGCTTTATCCGATTATGAAAAACAGACAACTTTCAGTTCTATACATTTTGATATCTACATACTTAATTAGGCTCAATGACAATAGTTCTGATCTATACAATTCAGTTCAGTTCAGTTCAGTCACTCAATCATGTCCAACTTTTTGCGGCCCCATGGACTGCAGCACGCCAGTCCTCCCTGTCCATCACCAACTCCCGGAGTTAACCCAAACTCATCCCCATTGAGTCGATGAGGCCATCCAGCCATCTCATCCTCTGTCGTCTCCTTCTCCTTTTTCCCTCAATCTTCCCCAGTATCAGGGTCTTTTCCAATGAGTCAGCTCTTTGAATCAGGTGGCCAGAGTATTGGAGTTTCAGCTTAAACATCAGTCCTTCCAATGAACACCCAGGACTGATCTCCTTTAGAATGAACTGGTCCATACAACGGGGACCTCCAAGATTTTCTGCCAAGTGTCTCTCTTATTTGAAGGACCTAGTTAATGTGTTGTAAGTATTTGATTCTTTATACTGAAGTTTTTCATATTGGGTTCCTATATTGTTAACTGAATAAGAGTAAACGAAAACCAGAGCCTTTAATGGTTGGAATAAAACTGGTAAACATATCTAGAAGATGTTTGAAAACTCAGCAGATGTGGTGCAGGGGGGCAGTGCAGGTAAAAGAGAAAAGATGGCTTTCTTTAATTCCCTTAATGGATGTGGCAATTTGTTTCTTCTAGTCAAGAATCAGCATAAATTAGTTGCCTATAACAATGGCCAGCCATCGGAATTAATTCTTGGTTACCATGTACTTATTTCCTAAATGGAAAATATCTATTAGCATGAATATTCAAGTGGCACTGCAGGCCATTAAAACTCCATTTGTTCTACAAATAGAGCACTTGATAATTTTGGACCCAGCCTCTTTTAAGTAGCATTAACAGAAACTTCTAGATCTTCAAAATCAGTCTTTTAGTTCACAATTAGAGACAGGATTGTATCCATTTGCTGGAAGACTTAGCCTGTAGAGCTGAGAATTTCATCTCAATTTCTTCCTTATTTCTCAGGATCGTTAGACTCTGCACTGTATCATAAATTCCAATTTTATGTTAGCAGTCAGTGGAGCATGGACCAAATTGGTTGTTTCCTGGGACTTAGTGGAGTCGCCATTTGGAAATGGTCAGTGTGTTTCTCAAACTCTGCCAAAAATTTTATAACTTCAAAAAATTGCTTCTGTCAACAGAAGCTTTGTGTTGCAATAGACAAAGGAAATTCACTGCCAGCCCCAGAGTTCAGAATGTAAAAAGACTGAACACCTGGAGAAAGGGCACAGATTTTCCAAGTGGGCTATAAAGTCATTATAATGGATTTCCTTTTGTGTCTTCCTTTATTGTGATCTGGTTCCATTTTCTAGGAGGAGTTTGCCTAGAAGAGGTGGGGAAGAAGAAAGAAAAATGGATCTCTCCTACAGCTAGAGGAAAAGCATGGTTTAATCACAGTGCACTCTTCCCCTGGGACTCAGGAAGAAGGATATTCCCCACCCTTTATGGTCAGTATGTGAATTAATAAAATGTCTGGATCTTCAGTCTTCAACATCAGGCAAGCATGAAGGTGTGCCTGATTATGAAGGAGGGAGTAGTGCTTAGAAGTTTGTCAAAGGAGCACCCCATTATAATTTGGAATATGGCTGTGACATCTGCACTCCCACCCCAGTGGCCTTTCTCATCTCATCTTCTAAAACACCTGCCAATAAAGCGGGATTTTTCTCAAGAAGAGCCATAGATATGTTATGCTAAAACATCTACCTGAAAGGAACCAGCCACACAAACACAATGATGATCATGATCATGGAGTGCCTTGTACACCCCAGGCACTGTGCGAGGAGTTCATGCATGGTATTGCTTTACATTTAATCTGCATAAATGATGCTACTCTCCATACTTAGATGAAGAACTGAGGCTAAGATAAGTCAAGAGCCTTCTTCCAAGTCAGGCATAACCAGAAAATGGCTTAGCTTGTATTTGGACCTCCCTCAGTACTTTTGCCTGGCAAATATCATGGACGGAGGAGCCTGGTAGGCTACAGTCCATGGGGTCACTAGGAGTCCGACGTGACTGAGGGGCTTCACTTTCACTTTTCACTTTCACGCATTGGAGAAGGAAATGGCAACCTACTCTGGTGTTCTTGCCTGAGAATCCCAGAGATGGGGGAGCCTGTGGGCTGCTGTCTCTGGGGTCGTACAGAGCCGGACACGACTGAAGCGACTTAGCAGCAGCAGCAGCCTCACTCCAAAGACAAGAGTCTCTTTTTTTCAAAAATATGTGATACTGTCCTGAAAAAAGGAAGCCCGGCATGCTACAGTCCATGGGGTCACAGAGAGTCAGACACAACTGAGCAACTGAACTGAACTGTCCTGAAAAAAATGAGAATAATGATGGCATCACTTTGTTGTTTCTCACTAAGGAAGATAACACTCATGTGAGTAAACATCCAACAGGTGAGCTCCACGGAAACATGAGCAGAGATTTAAATCTGAACAAAATACAGACAAAGCCTAATGGCCATCACTCATTTCTTCATTTATCACACATTTATTGAATGCCTGTTACCTGTCAGACACTGAGGATAGGAACTGGATATTCCATTCCCAACAATGAACATGAAAGATAAGGCCCCATCCCCATGAAAGCTTCATTCTTGAAAGGAATGTGGAAGCAAATAAATAAATAAATAAATAAATATACATCCTGATTTTAGGTCAGGATGGATCTTTATAGCATTACTTTGGATCAGCTCTGAGACAAGTCCACTGTAAGTGAGGATCCCCAAAGCCAGGATGATAGACCCATAGAAGACTGCTAGGTCTTTGACTGGGCCAGTCATATTCATTGACATCCAGGAATAGAAAAGCTCCAGGATGTATCAATAGTTCATCCTAAGAGAGGATTTGCATCCTCACAGTGTCTTGTTGCAAAACCTCCCTTTGGTTCTAACTGCCCTCTTCCCCTCCATTGGGCTCTTTCCCTGTGTTCTGTGCTACTGTGGTTGCTACACTTTTCCATCTGCTTCTCTCAACCTTCCCCTCACCCTTCCTGTCCTCGCCCCTCCCCATCTTCTCATCAGTCCCTGCTGACCCTGACCCTCTTAATAGGGGAGTGTGGGCTGCTCTGCCAGCCCCTCCCATCCCATCAGAATTAACAGCAGTAGCAAGTCCACAGGAGAAGGCAATGGCACCCTACTCCAGTACTCTTGCCTGGAAAATCCCACGGATGGAGGAGTCTGGTGGGCTGCAGTCCGTGGGGTTGCTAGGAGTCAGACACGACTGAACGACTTCACTTTCACTTTTCACTTTCAGGCATTTGAGAAGGAAACGACAACCCACTCCAATGTTCTTGCCTGGAGAATCCCAGGGACGGGGGAGCCTGGTGGGCTGCCGTCTATGGGGTCGCACAGAGTTGGACACGAATGAGGTGACTTAGCAGCAGCAGCAAGTCCATATCCTGGTGTTTGAAGGACAAGGAGTAGTCACCTCTGACCTCAAAGGTCTCGCTCATTCATTCTCAAGGAAGCTAAAATGCCATTATTCGAGTCTAATTCTTAGGGATTTTTACCTCACCAAAACCCTTTTGTTAAGTGAGAAATTATCTGAGTGGTACCACCTAATTCAAGTTTGCTCCCAAGTCCCAATTTTTATGTGCAAATACAAAAAAATGCCTTTTTATTCAGTTCATGGGATTCTCATGGCAAGTATATTGGAGCAGTTTGCCATTCTTTCCTCCAGTGGATCATGTTTTTTCAAAACTCTCCACTATGACCCGTCCATCTTGGGTAGCTCTGCCTGCAGAGCATGGCTTACAGATTCATTGGGTTATGCAATCCCCTTTGCCATCACAAGGCAGTGACCCATGAAGGGGACAATAAAGAAGGCAGAGCACCTAAAACCTGATACTTTCAAACTGTGGTGCTGGAGAAGACTTTAGAGAGTCCCTTGGACAGCAAGGAAATCAAACCAGTCAATCTTAAAGGAAATCAACTGTGAATACTAATTGGAAGGACTTGTGCTGAAGCTAAAGCTCCAGTACTTTGGCCACCTGATATGAAGAGCCTACTTATTGGAAAAGACCCTGATGCTGGGAAACACTGAGGGCAGGAGGAGAAGGGGGAAACAGAGGAAAAAATGGTTGAATGGCATCACTGTCTCAATGGACATGAGTTTGAGCAAACTCCAGGAGAGAGTGGAAGACAAGGGAGCCTGGCGTGCTGCGGTCTATGGGGTAGCAAAGAGTCAGACCTGACTTAGCGATTGAACAACAAGAAAGAAACTAAGGTATTGGGTGGGGCTAAGACAACTCTCTGGAGCCTGGTGGGTTGCCGTCTATGGGGTCACACAGAGTCAGAAAGAGACTGAAGCAACTTGGCAGCAGCAGCAGCAGCAGCAAAAAACTCTGACCACAGCCATCTTTCTGTCAGTTCTTCAGGAAGCCCATGTGCCATTGACTGACATGAATCTTATGGGTCTGTAAAGCTTCCCAGTTTTCAGAAATTCTGTACTAAAATGTTGCTTACTTAACATATTAAAAGGTTTAGTGGATATTAGTATTCCAAACATAACATCCAGCAAAATATCAAGAACCTATAGGCATGAAATTCCATGTAGGTACCTGAACGCAAGATGCAGAATATATAGGGTGGAGGCCAAGGCAGGAGGCATATGAAACAAAGGTCTCCTATGAATATTTTTTGTCACACACTCATGCACACACACACAGATACCAAAAGGCTTTTAAACCCAAAACCACGCCTTCCATTTTCTCCAAGAGCTGAACGTGCCTTTATGATGGTTCCATAGTCCTTAATGACTCACAAGAACCTATGAATCTTTAATAAGCAATTGATGCATTGAGCCCAGATGCAAGCTCCCTGGGAGATATTTACCGAGGCTGTTGTTAGGTTTTCCTAATTAGACGCTCTGGAGTACAGACCTCCTGCTTACACCATGCCTCTTTTATGTGAAATCACCCCACAAATTCAGTTCAACTGGCACTGCTGTTTATCCACAGACCATCAGCAGAAGTTAGCTGAAATAATTTAAAAAGGCAGCTATGTGCTCCTGGCAAAAAAATGAAAAAAAAAAAATCAGCATTTCATGGCTTTCAGCTAGACTAAGCTAAAAATATATGGGGATGCAGCAATTTCCTTCACTTTGAAGGTGGGTGTACATGTTATCCCAAGGCAGCAAGATCCTAGGGAAGTGTCTCCAGAGTAAGGAGCACTTTGGGTGGAGGGATAGGGACACCAAGAGCAGTTGAGTGGTTTGACTCCGTGGACATCCCAGGGGCTATACATACAGGGCTGAAAAGAAGGGGACCTTCTCCTGGGAGAGGAAGTACATTCTTCGGGGTATATTAAAGGAGATGCTCCAGGCTAGATGTGGCCCGAATGGCAGATATTCTGGGTTCATGCCTTCAGACAGACATAGGATGCTGGCCAAACCCTGGGCCATCTGTACTCACCGCCACAGTGTATTTGAGAAAAAACAGGATTCATGAATGTTGGGGTAACAAACTCATTAGTTAATGGAACATTCTAGAAACCCACTCAGTCAAGCATTCTATTGGATTTTTTTTTAAAAGCACACATGCTAAATAACAAATCTGAATAATTATATAGATAATGGTCACCAAAAAAAATAGAAAATTTCGTATCAAAAGACATACTTAGAAATAAGGTCACAGGCAAGGCTGCAGAAAAGCCTAGGTCTCCCAGGGAGGTCCAGAAGCTAAAGAGTAGTTATAAAGTAAAAGGATGTCAAGTTGACACGTGCAGCTGGGGACTTCCCTGGTGGTCCAGTGGTTAAGACTGCTCCTTCCAATGCAGGGGATATGGGTTTGNATGGATTACTTTGTGTCTGCATTTGTTTTTGCCTGCGTGAGCTGTCTATATTATGTTTTCACTTAGGCACATAGTGAAAGCTCAAAGTATTTAAAAATACTATTTCTGCTGAGTGTAGGGATAGGTGGACATCTCTTTCCATAGCACTCTTCATTAAGGCTAAAGAGCACAGTGTCCTGCCAGCTTGTCATGGGGCAGAAGGTATTTGATATCTCTTGGAAGGAAAATAATGCTTCTGTGATCTATGGCATTTCATTTAGAGAAGCACATATAGATAAGTTATTAGGATTTTCCTCACCACCATCATCCTAGCCCAAATTACCATAGTCAGCAGCATCTTAATATGCAGGTGAGACGCCCCAAGGCAAGCCTCTTCCATTATCCAGGTTTATAGACTCTTACCACCAACTTAATGGACATGAGTTTGAGCAGGCTCTAGGAGTTGGTGATGAACAGTGAGGCCTGGCGTGCTTTAGTCCATGGTGTGGCAAAGAGTTGAACATGACTGAGCAAGTGACAACAAACCCCAAAGTTTTGCATTTGTAGGCAAAATATGAAGGGGTCAATCTCCATGTGACTGAGTTTTTTATGGTGAAAACTCCTGGGGGAATCATTGTGCTCAGTTATGTAAAATGTATTTTCACATCTAGTAAGTTTCAGTTCTCCATTGAGTGAGTGAAGTCGCTCAGTCGTGTCCGATTCTTTGCGACCCCAAGGACTGTAGCGTATCAGGCTCCTCTGTCCATGGGATTTTCCAGGCAAGAGTACTGGATTGGGTTGCCATTTCCTTCTCCAGGGGATCTTCCCAAACCAGTTCTTCATTAAGATCCTAGAATTCTGCTCTTCTTTTTTCATTTTTTTGTTAGGATTTTTGAAATGGTTTTTTGAGTGTTGCACTGAGATGAATTTTTACTAAAGGGCATTATCATTGTCCGAGTAAGAATTAGACAAAAATTGACCCTGGAAGTGATCTGGTCCAACGTCTATACTTCAGATACAAAGACTGTGAGGCTCATAATTGGAGGCCTTTCAACAATTCAGCAAACTGAAACCACACACCTTGGACTGGGGCTTAAACCTCCCATTTTTCATTGAGATTGCACACCTGGTCTCAGGACCTGCTAAAGTTCAAGTTCTTTATGTCTTAGTGCAGAAGGAATTCAGCAAGAGGCAAAGTGATAGGTTAAAAGTGGATTTATTGAGAGAGATACACACTCCCCAGATAGAGTGTGGGCCATCTCAGAAGGCCAGAAGCCCCAGCATAAGGATTGTTAGTTTTTATAAATCTCAGTTACTTCATAGACTAATGAGTGGGAGGACTGTTCCAACTATCTGGGGAACGAGGAGAGGATTTCCAGGAATTGGGTCACTGCCCTCTTCTTGGCCTTTTACGTTTGGCCTCCAAACTGTCCTGGCTCCTGTGAGTGTGTCACTTATATGATAAGGTATCACAACAAGCACATAATGAGATTCAAGGTCCACTGGAAGTTGAATCCTCCACCATCTTGGACCTACTTGGTTCTAACCAATTTATGTCCCAACCTCAACAGCCATGTCATTCTTTTAAAGGCTGTGCCATGCCCCCTTCCCTCCTATTTCAAAACTAGTTTGTGGCAGAACCAGACTTAAGATTCATGCAACCTGACTCTCAGTCCAGGTAATCTTATTTAAGACTGTGAGCGAGTGAGTGATAGTCTCTTAGTCAGGTCCCACTCCCTGCAACCCCATGGACTGTAGCCTGCCAGGCTCCTCTGTCCATGGACTTTTCCAGGCAAGAATATGGAAGTGGGTTGCCATTTCCTTCTCCAGGGGATCTTCCTGACCCAGTGACTGAATACAGATCTGCTGCATTGCATGCAGATTCTTTACCATCTAAGCCATCAGGGAAACCTATTTAAGACTGTAACTCTCAGTTAAAAAGAAAAACAGAAAACAGTGTAACACTTAAGAAATTGCTGTGATTGAAAAAAAAAAATCACTTTTTTCAGACAAGCTCAGTAAACAGAGACTATAATATTTAACGTGTTGATTTCAAGGGAAGGCTGGTAGGTCAAGATATGTTTCTTAAAATCCCGATTGAAAACTGGAAAATTAACAAGTCATTGCTTTTTTCTTCAGAGTTTTTTCCTTCTGCATTATCTGATTATGAAAAACAGACAACTTTCAGTTCTATACATTTTGATATCTACATACTTAATTAGGCTCAATGAGAATAGTTCTGATCTATACAATTCAGTTCAGTTCAGTTCAGTCACTCAGTCATGTTCAACTCTTTGCGGCCCCATGGACTGCAGCACGCCAGGCCTCCCTGTCCATCACCAACTCCAGGAGTTAACCCAAACTCATGCCCATGGAGTCGATGATGCCATCCAGCCATCTTATCCTCTGTCTTCTCCTTCTCCTTTTTCCCTCAATCTTCCCCAGCATCAGGGTCTTTTCCAATGAGTCAGCTCTTTGAATCAGGTGGCCAGAGTATTGGAGTTTCAGCTTAAACATCAGTCCTTCCAATGAACACCCAGGACTGATCTCCTTTAGAATGGACTGGTCCATACAACAGGGACCTCCAAGATTTTCTGCAAAGTGTCTCTCTTATTTGAAGGACCTAGTTAGTGTGTTGTAAGTATTCGATTCTTTATACTGAAGCTTTTCAAATTGGGTTCCTATATTGTTAACTGAATAAGAGTAAACGAAAACCAGAGCATTTAATGGTTGGAATAAAACTGATAAACACATCTAGAAGATGTTTGAAAACTCAGCAGATGTGGTGTAGGGGAGCAGTGCAGGTAAAGGAGAAAAGATGGCTTTCTTTAATTCCCTTAATGGATGTGGCAATTTGTTTCTTCTAGTCAAGAATCAGCATAAATTAGTTGCCTATAACAATGGCCAGCCATCGGAATTAATTCTTGGTTACCATGTACTTATTTCCTAAATGGAAAATATCTATTAGCATGAATATTCAAGTGGCACTGCAGGCCATTAAACCTCCATTTGTTCTACAAATAGAGTACTTGATAATTTTGGACCCAGCCTCTTTTAAGTAGCATCAACAGAAACTTCTAGATCTTCAAAATCAGTCTTTTAGTTCACAATAAGAGACAGGATTGTATCCATTTGCTGGAAGACTTAGCCTGTAGAGCTGAGAATTTCATCTCAATTTCTTCCTTATTTCTCAGGATTGTTAGACTCTGAACTGTATCATAAATTCCAATTTTATGTTAGCAGTCAGTGGAGCATGGACCAAATTGGTTGTTTCCTGGGACTTAGTGGAGTGGCCATTTGGAAATGGTCAGTGTGTTTCTCAAACTCTGCCAAAAATTTTATAACTTCAAAAAATTGCTTCTGTCAACAGAAGCTTTGTGTTGCAATAGACAAAGGAAATTCACTGCCAGCCC
The DNA here is from genome assembly GCA_006410675.1 of Oreotragus oreotragus. Classification (NCBI taxonomy): domain Eukaryota; kingdom Metazoa; phylum Chordata; class Mammalia; order Artiodactyla; family Bovidae; genus Oreotragus; species Oreotragus oreotragus. The sequence continues at coordinate 233,156 of SJYX01016707.1, read as the reverse complement.
CAGAGTTCAGAATGTAAAAAGACTGAACACCTGGAGAAAGGGCACAGATTTTCCAAGTGGGCTATAAAGTCATTATAATGGATTTCCTTTTGTGTCTTCCTTTATTGTGATCTGGTTCCATTTTCTAGGAGGAGTTTGCCTAGAAGAGGTGGGGAAGAAGAAAGAAAAATGGATCTCTCCTACAGCTAGAGGAAAAGCATGGTTTAATCACAGTGCACTCTTCCCCTGGGACTCAGGAAGAAGGATATTCCCCACCCTTTATGGTCAGTATGTGAATTAATAAAATNGTGAAAGTAAAGTCGCTCAGTCTGTCCGACTGTTAGCGACCCCATGGACTGCAGCCCCCCAGGCTACTCCGTCCATTGGATTTTCCAGGCAAGAGTACTGGGGTGGGGTGCCATTGCCTTCACTGTCAGCCCCAGAGTTCAGAATGTAAAAAGACTGAACCCCTGGAGAAAGGGCACAGATTTTCCAAGTGGGCTATAAAGCCATTATAATGGATTTCCTTTTGTGTTTTCCTCTATTGTGATCTGGTTACCATTTTCTAGGAGAAGTTTGCCTAGGAGAGGTGGGGAAGAAAAATGGATCTCTCCGACAGCTAGAGGAAAAGCATGGTTTAATCACAGTGCACTCTTCCCCTGGGACTCAGGAAGAAGGATATTCCCCACCCTTTATGGTCAGTACATAAATTAATAAAATGTCTGGATCTTCAGTTTTCAACACCAGGCAAGCATGAAGGTGTGCCTGATTATGATGGAGTGAGTAGTGCTTAGAAGTTTGTCAAAGGAGCACCCCATTATAATTTGGAATATGGCTGTGACATCTGCACTCCCACCCCAGTGGCCTTTCTCATCTCATCTTCTAAAACACCTGCCAATAAAGTGGGATTTATCTCAAAAAGAGCCATAGATATGTTATGCTAAAACATCTACCTGAAAGGGACCAGCCACACAAACACAATGATGATCATGATCACAGAGTGCCTTGTACACCCCAGGCACTGTGCGAGGAGTTTATGCATGGTATTGCTTTACATTTAATCTGCATAAATGATGCTACTCTCCATACTTAGATGAAGAACTGAGGCTAAGATAAGTCAAGAGCCTTCTTCCAAGTCAGGCATAACCAGAAAATGACTTAGCTTGTATTTGGACCTCCTTCAGTACTCTTACCTGGCAAATCTCATGGACGGAGGAGCCTGGTAGGCTACAGTCCATGGGGTCGCTAGGAGTCGGATGTGACTGAGCAACTTCACTTTCACTTTTCACTTTCATGCATTGAAGAAGGAAACGGCAACCTACTCTGGTGTTCTTGCCTGAGAATCCCAGGGATGGGGGAGCCTGTGGGCTGCTGTCTCTGGGGTCGCACAGAGCCGGACACTACTGAAGCGACTTAGCAGCAGCAGCAGCCTCACTCCAAAGACAAGAGTCTCTTTTTTTCAAAAATATGTGATACTGTCCTGAAAAAAGGAAGCCCGGCATGCTACAGTCCATGGGGTCACAGAGAGTCAGACACAACTGAGCAACTGAACTGAACTGTCCTGAAAAAAATGAGAATAATGATGGCATCACTTTGTTGTTTCTCACTAAGGAAGATAACACTCATGTGAGTAAACATCCAACAGGTGAGCTCCACGGAAACATGAGCAGAGATTTAAATCTGAACAAAATACAGACAAAGCCTAATGGCCACCACTCATTTCTTCATTTATCACACATTTATTGAATGCCTGTTACCTGTCAGACACTGAGGATAGGAACTGGATATTCCATCCCCAACAATGAACATGAAAGATAAGGCCCCATCCCCATGAAAGCTTCATTTTTGAAAGGAATGTGGAAGCAAAAGAAAAAAACACACAAATAAATATACATCCTGATTTTGGATCAGCTCTGAGAAAAGTCCACTGTAAGTGAGGATCCCCAAAGCCAGGATGATAGACCCATAGAAGACTGCTAGGTCTCTGACTGGGCCAGTCATATTCATTGACATCCAGGAATAGAAAAGCTCCAGGATGTATCAATAGTTCATCCTAAGAGAGGATTTGCATCCTCACAGTGTCTTGTTGCAAAGCCTCCCTTTGATTCTAAGTGCCCTTTTCCCCTCCGTTGGACTCTTTCCCCATGTTCTGTGCTACTGTGGTTGCTACACTTTTCCATCTGCTTCTCTCAACCTTCCCCTCACCCTTCCTGTCCTCGCCCCTCCCCATCTTCTCATCAGTCCCTGCTGACCCTGACCCTCGTAATAGGGGAGTGTGGGCTGCTCTGCCAGCCCCTCCCATCCCATCAGAATTAACAGCAGTAGCAAGTCCACAGGAGAAGTCAATGGCAACCCACTCCAGCACTCTTGCCTGGAAAATCCCATGGGTGGAGGAGTCTGGTGGGCTGCAGTCCGTGGGGTTGCTAGGAGTCGGACACGACTGAGCAACTTCACTTTCACTTTTCACTTTCAGGCATTGGAGAAGGAAACGGCAACCCACTCCAGTGTTCTTACCTGGAGAATCCCAGGGATGGGGGAGCCTGGTGGGCTGCCATCTATGGGGTCACACAGAGTTGGACACGAATGAGGTGACTTAGCAGCAGCAGCAAGTCCATATCCTGGGGTTTGAAGGACAAGGAGCAGTCACCTCTGACCTCAAAGGTCTCGTTCATTCATTCTCAAGGAAGCTAAAATGCCATTATTTGAGTCTAATTCTTAGGGATTTTTACCTCACCAAAACCCTTTTGTTAAGTGAGAAATTGTCTGAGTGGTACCACCTAATTCAAGTTTGCTCCCAAGTCCCAATTTTTATGTGCAAACACTAAAATTGCCTTTTTATTCAGTTCATGGGATTCTCATGGCAAGTATATTGAAGCAGTTTGCCATTCCCTCCTCCAGTGGATCATGTTTTTTCAAAACTCTCCACTATGACCCATGCATATTGGGTAGACTTGCCTGCAGAGCACGGCTTATAGCTTCATTGGGTTATGCAATCCCCTTTGCCACCACAAGGCAGTGACCCATGAAGGGGACAATAAAGAAGGCAGAGCACCTAAAAACTGATACTTTCAAACTGTGGTGCTGGAGAAGACTTTTGAGAGTCCCTTGGAGAGCAAGGAAATCAAACCAGTCAATCTTAAAGGAAATCAACTGTGAATACTAATTGGAAGGACTGGTGCTGAAGCTAAAGCTCCAGTACTTTGGCCACCTGATATGAAGAGCCTACTTATTGGAAAAGACCCTGATGCTGGGAAACATTGAGGGCAGGAGGAGAAGTGGGAAACAGAGGAAGAGATGATTGAATGGCATCACTGTCTCAATGGACATGAGTTTGAGCAAACTCCAGGAGAGAGTGGAAGACAGGGGAGCCTGGCATGCTGCAGTCTATGGGGTAGCAAAGAGTCAGACCTGACTTAGCGATTGAACAACAAGAAAGAAACTAAGGTATTGGGTGGGGCTAAGACATCTCTGTGGAGCCTGGTGGGTTGCCATCTATGGGGTCGCACAGAGTCAGAAACGACTGAAGCGACTTAGCAGCAGCAGCAGCAGCAAGAAACTCTGACCACAGCCATCCTTCTGTCAGTTTTTCAGGAAGCCCATGTGCCATTGACTGACATGAATTTTATGGGTCTGTAAAGCTTCTCCTTTTTCAGAAATTCTGTACTAAAATGTTGCTTACTTAACATATTAAAAGGTTTCGTGGATATTAGTATTCCAAACATAACATCCAGCAAAATATCAAGAACCTATAGGCATGAAATTCCATGTAGGTACCTGAAAGCAAGATGCAGAATATAGGGTGGAGGCCAAGGCAGGAGGCATATGAAACAAAGGTCTCCTATGAATATTTTTTGTCACACACTCATGCACACACACGCAGATAGCAAAAGACTTTTAAACCCAAAACCATGCCTTCCATTTTCTCCAAGAGCTGAACATGCCTTTATGATGGTTCCATAGTTCTTAATGACTCACAAGAACCTATGAATCTTTAATAAGCAACTGATGCATTGAGCCCAGATGCAAGCTCCCTGGGAGATATTTACTGAGGCTGTTGTTAGGTTTTCCTAATTAGACGCTCTGGAGTACAGACCTCCTGCTTACACCATGCCTCTTTTATGTGAAATCACCCCACAAATTCAGTTCAACTGGCACTGCTGTTTATCCACAGACCATCAGCAGAAGTTAGCTGAAATAATTTAAAAAGGCAGCTATGTGCTCCTGGCGAAAAAATGAAAGAAAAAAATCAGCATTTCATGGCTTTCAGCTAGACTAAGCTAAAAATATATGGGGATGCAGCAATTTCCTTCATTTTGAAGGTGGCTGTACATGTTATCCCAAGGCAGCAAGATCCTGGGGAAGGGTCTCCAGAGTCAGGAGCACTTTGGGTGGAGGGATAGGGACACCAAGAGCAGTTGAGTGGTTTGACTCCATGGACATCCCAGGGCTGGAAAGAAGGGGACCCTCTCCTGGGAGAGGAAGTACATTCTTCGGGGTATATTAAAGGAGATGCTCCAGGCTAGACGTGGCCTGAATGGCAGATATCCTGGGTTCATGCCTTCAGACAGACATAGGATGCTGGCCAAACCCTGGGCCATCTGTACTCATCGCCACAGTGTATTTGAGAAAAAACAGGATTCATCAATGCTGGGGTAACAAACTCACTAGTAAATGGAACATTCTAGAAACCCACTCAGTCAAGCATTCTATTGGATTTTTTTTTTTAAAGCACACATGCTAAATAACAAATCTGAATAATTATATAGATAATGGTCACCAAAAAAAAATAGAAAATTTCATATCAAAAGACATACTTAGAAATAAGGTCACAGGCAAGGCTGCAGATAAAGCCTAGGTCTCCCAGGGAGGTCCAGAAGCTAAAGAGTAGTTATAAAATAAAAGGATGTCAAGTTGACACAGGCAGCTGGGGACTTCCCTGGTGGTCCAGTGGTTAAGACTGCTCCTTCCAATGCAGGGGATATGGGTTTGATTCCCAGTCTGGGAGTTAAGATCTCACAGGCCTGTCAGCCAAAACATAAAACATAATTGATATTGTAATAAATTCAATAAATATTTTTTAAATGGTCCATCAAAGTTCATGTACACCCATGATGGATTCATGTCAATGTATGCCAAAACCAGTACAGTACTGTAAAGTAAAATAAAGTAAAAATAAAAATTAAAAAAGAAAGAAAGAAAGAAAGAAATGTGTGGCTTGACCAAAAAATATAAGGAAGTTAAAGTCTATTTCAAGTGAACCAAAAAACTGAGGGGCAAGCGTTCCCACTGATGACCAGAATTGACCATTGTTTTCCGTGCAGATTCAGCCAGGGAATTCAGCAGGAAGTCTCAGTGGCACGGTTAACCCACAAATGGATTTTCAGTGGCCTATAATATCAGACCCAACATTTACCCTTTCACTTCTTCAGAAACTCTTAGTACGTCTTTGTGAGTCTTGGAGGCTAATCTCTTTCTCTGAATTATCTCAGCAGAGGCCCTGACCCACAGTGAAATAGCTTCTATATCAAAGTCCCAGAAATGCTTGGTAGAATGGGAATGTGAAAGTGAAAGTCTCTCAGTCGTGTCTGACTCTTTGTGATCCTATGGACTGTAGCCTACCAGACTCCACCATCCATGGAATTTTCCAGGCAAGAGCACTGGAGTGGGTTACCATTTCCTTCTCCAGGGGATCTCCCTGACACAGGGATTAAATCCAAGTCTCCCGCATTATGAGCAGATGCTTTACCATCTGAGCCACTAAGAATGAGAGACAGTCTTAAAAGAGGGAGCAAATACTTTGCAAAAAAAGTATACCCCAAATCAATCAATCCTAAAGGAAATAAGCCCTAAATATACATTGGAAGGACTGCTGCTGAAGCTGAAACTCCAATACTTTGGCCACCTGATGCGAAGAGCCAGCTCATTGGAAAAGACCCTGATGCTGGGAAAGATTGAGAGCAGGAGGAAAAGGGGGCAACAGAAGATGAGATGATTAGATAGCATCACCGACTCAATGGACATGAGTCTGAGCAAACTCTGGGTGACAGTGCTTCCCTAGTGGTCCAGATGGTAAAGAATCCACCTGCAGTATGGGAGACCTGAGTTTGATCCCTGGGTTGGGAAGATCCCCTGGAGAAGGAAATGGCAACCCACTCTAGTATTTTTGCCTGGAGAATCCCATGGATAGAGGAGCCTGGAGGGCTATAGCCTGTGGGATCACAAAGACTTGGACATGACTGAACAACTAAGCACAGCACAGCTGGGAGACAGTGAAGGACAGGGAAGCCTGGTGTGCTGCAGTTCATGGGACCCCGAAGGGCCAGACTGGGCACAACTTAGCCACTGAACATCAGTAATATTGTTATTAGAAACAAAGAGACCATGACTTCCAGCTCTTTGAATGCTCGGTCACTAAGTCATGTCCAACTCCTTTCGACACTATGGACTGTAGCCCGCCAGGCTCCTCTGCCCATGGACTTTTCCAGGCACGAATACTGGAGCAGGTTGCCATCTCCTTCTCCATTTCCCCATTTCAACTTTTTAAAGGAACATTACTTGGTCATTGGAGAAGGAAATTCCAGCCCACGTCAGTGTTCTTGCCTGGAGAATCCCACAGACAGAAGAGCCTGGAGGGCTACAGTCTATGGGGTCTCAAAGAGTTGGACATGTCTGAGTGACTAAACAACAACCCTGCCTATGCCGGTCGGTAGCAAATGTCTCCTCACAAAAGGCTTTCTCAGCATTTCCAATATTTTGCTTGCACAGATAAAAGCTGTTTTAGAACACAAAGGTCGTATTTTCAGCAATTTATCTTTTAAAAGAAGGCATGCTGGGTGTCTTTTTTTTTTTTTTTTTTTTTAATGAAACCATCCAGGATAGATTGAGGAAAACCTTTAAATGGGCAGTAGATGGATGACGACTTGGGAAAGCCCCTTTCCCTAAACCTCTTTGGCACAAGTAAAAAGCTGCCATCTTTGACCATTGCCTGGAAAGTTGATTTGGATTTTCTCTTCTCTTAAGTGTGACAGCACCCACTTGTGGTGGACCTACTGTGTGCCTGGCACTTTCCCTTGCTCAGTTCCTAACCTTCATAGCAACCCTGGGAAATAGATCCTCCATTAGACAGAGGAAACAATGAGGCTTGCAGATATTGAATCACTTGCTGGGTTGCAGACACAAAAGATGACACCAGATTCCTCTGGCTCCTACACCCCTGGCTCAGAATTCCCCACTAGAGCCACTAGAGTTGGTCCATTGCATGAACTAAGTCTGGTGAAGATTTATTCCACCCAACTAGCTGAGTACTGAATATTAACGAATAACAAAAAATTTTCAAAAAAGAGAAAAAATGAGAACTTGGCCACTAGGAACTATTGATTTATAGTTCCCCTGTATGAGCTGCAGATTGACCAAAACCAGGTTCAAGCCTTAACTCTAAGCCTCATTTTCTCTATCTGAAATCAGGGTGGTAATAATAACAGTAACTGCCTCAAAGAGTTGTGAGGATCAGATGCATCTGTGCCTAGGAGGGTAATGTATACACAGCATTCAGCTCAGTGCCAACAAGTAAGAGCTTACTTAATGAATGCTAGTTATTCCTGCAGCAGTAAATGTCACAAGTAAAGATTCATTCATTTGGTCCTGCAAACTTTAACATCTTTGCAAGCTCACAGTAATAAATACAAATAGCTCTGCAGAGCTTGCATTCAAGCCATTCTCGGCCTTAACTACCCTGACAAACCTTAGTTGACCACCAACAAGAATAAGACTAAATGGCTCTGGGAGAGAGGGAGAGACAATGTGGGATAGAAAGTAGGGGAGGGGAGGAGGCAGATGGGAGTGTTGGAAAGGCAGGGAGGTGAATGCCTAAGGCTAATCTCCCATTTCACAATTTACCAGGAAATTTTACCAGTTCCTGGCCAGCCTAGGAACTACCTACTGTTTTTAAAATCTGGACAATTCCATGTTGTTGATAATGAAGATGATAAAATAACAATAAAAGACAATGTTTGTCAAGTGTTTATTACAAGACCACTTCAGTGCTAAAGTGTGTGTGTGTGTATGCTCAGTTGTGCCTGACTCTTTGTGATTCCATGGACTATAGCCTGCCAGTTTCCTCTGTCCATCGAATTTTCTAGACAAGAATACTGGAGTGGGTCCTCATTTCCTCTTCCAAGGGATCTTCCCGACTCAGGAATCAAACCCAAATCTCCTCCATTGGTAAGGGGATTATTTCCAGTGCAGCCCCTGGGAATCCCCCAGTGCTAAGTGGCTCCATAATAAATATAATGTTCCTTTCATTGGTATTAACGCTGATTCCATTCTTTTCAAATTACATCTGTTCATGACTCAGTTACAGCACAGCAGTGAATAGCATTGGGGGTTTTGCTTAGCAGGATTCTGAACACAATCCCTCTGGAGTGGAAATCCCCAAATTGTGTGACTCTTGGCGGACGGCCAGACTTGGGGTGCCACCCTGACTGCTGCTGAGTGGGCATATAACCTCTACCCAGCCAACAAGAATCTCCGGGTTGAGTCTCTGCAACCAGGAGGGTAACCCAAAAATGCCAGGATGGTGGGGAAAATTGCTAGCAGTGGCTGCCACACAAAGTCAGATATCAGGATGGTCTCTGCCCCCAAAGCATGTCAGTACTGGCATTTGGTGTCCAGGAGGGGCCACAGTGCCAGCAACAACGACCATCTTGGAGGACCCTTGGCTCCAGCCTTGCTGCTCAGTCTTCCTGGGTCATTGTTCTTTCTCTGAGTCAAATTCTGCAGCCTTTCTTTCATTTCTGGGAGCTTCCTAGAGATTTTGAAAATTCATTCACTGAGTAAAAGGCTGGAATCAAGATTGCCAGGAGAAATATCAATAACCTCAGATATGCTGATGACACCACCCTTATGGCAGAAAGTGAGGAGGAGCTAAAAAGCCTCTTGATGAACGTGAAGGAGGAGAGTGAAAAAGTTGGCTTAAAGCTCAACATTCAGAAAACAAAGATCATGGCATCCGGTCCCATCACTTCATGGGAAATAGATGGGGAAACAGTGGAAACAGTGTCAGACTTTATTTTTGGGGGCTCCAAAATCACTGCAGATGGTGACTGCAGCCATGAAATTAGAAGACGCTTACTCCTTGGAAGGAAAGTTGTGACCAACTAAGACAGCATATTAAAAAGCAGAGACATTACTTTGCCGACTAAGGTCCGTCTAGTCAAGGCTATGGTTTTTCCAGTGGTCATGTATGGACTGGATGTGAGAGTTGGGCTATAAAGAAAGCTGAGCGCAGAAGAATTGATGCTTTTGAACTGTGGTGCTGGAGAAGACTCTTGAGAGTCCCTTGGACTTCAAGGAGATCCAACCAGTCCATCCTAAAGGAGATCAGTCCTGGGTGTTCATTGGAAGGACTGATGTTGAAGCTGAAACTCCAATACTTTGGCCACCTGATGCAGAGAGCTGAGTCATTTGAAAAGACCCTGATGCTGGGGAAAGATTGAGGGCAGGAGGAGAAGGGAATAACAGAGGATGAGATGGTGGGATGGCATCACTGACTCGATGGACATGGGTTTGGCTGGACTCTGGGAGTTGGTGATGGACAGGGAGGCCTGGCGTGCTGCACTTCATGGGGTCACAAAGAGTCGGACACGACTGAGCGACTGAACTGAACTGAAAATAGGCAAGAGTGCCAAATGGCTTTCTCCTTCCTGACTCAGAGGATCTGCTGCCCACAAGAGTTACTGCTGAGAGTCTGAGCGAGTGACTGAAAAAAGAAAGTGAAGTTGCTCAATCATGTCCAACTCTGAAACCCCATGGACTGTAACTGACCAGGCTTCTCTGACCGTGGGATTGTCCAGGCAAGAATACTCAAGTGGGTTGCTATTTCCTTCTCCAGGGGATCTTCCCAACCCAGGGATCAAACCTGGGTCTCCCGCATTGCAGGCAGACTCTTTAACCTCTGAGCCACCAGGGAAGTCGCATGAGTGAGTGAGGCCCCGCCACAAGGGCCAGAGAGGGGCCCCCAGCCTGGATGTGGAGTTTCCCCCTTAAAGCCCCAGCAGGGGGATGTACTGGGAGGAGGAGGAGGAGGAGAGAATGAGCACGGCCAGTCTTACTTGGTCGCCAGTCGGACCGACCATCTTACTTTGTCTTCACACCTTCCCGCCGCGGGGAGGGGGCCCTGTGCTGCTCGCTGGCTCAGTCCTGTCCGACTCTTTGCCATCCCATGGACTGCAGCACGCCAGGCCTCCCTCTCCTTCACTGCCTCCCAGAGTTCACTCAAACCCATGTCCTTCGAGTCGGTGATGCCATCCGGCCATCTCATCCTCTGACGTGCCCTTCTCCTCCTGCCCTCCATCTTTCTCCAAAGTCCAAAATCAAGGCAAGGCCATGCTGTTTCTAAAGACGCTGAGGGAGGGTCCTCTGTGAGGCCCCCACGTCTGGGGGCTCCAGGAGTTCCCCGCCCGGGGCTGCGCCCCTCAGTCTCTGCTTCAGTCATCTCTCCGTATTCCCCCTTGTCCTCTCCTCTTCTCGGAAGGACAGCAGTCACTGTATGTAGGGCTGTGGATGAGAAATGTCACCCCCGTGTCAGTAAACAGAGGATGCTGCCGCCATCAAGAGTTGGCCACTGCCACCGCCCCCACTGTGCACCCTGAGGGGATTCAGGACAGAGGGAAGCAGGAGACCGGCCCTAGATGGTCAGCATGTGCATCAGAGGGATGATTTTCATTTGTTTTTATTGAAGCGTAGTTGATTTACAACACTGTGTTAATTTCTAGTGTACAACAAAGTAACTCAGTTATACACACACATGTATGTATATAACCTTTTCCAGACTCCTTTCCATTATACTTTATTACGTAAACAGCACACTTGCTTGTGCTTCACAGCAGGACCTTGTTGGTTATCTGTTCTATATATAGTGGTGGATATACAGTCTCTAAGCCGTGTCTGACTCCTGCGGCCCCATGGGTTGTTGCCTGCCAGGCTTCTGACCATGGGATTCTTCAGGCAAGAATCCTGGAGTCAAGTTGCCTTATACATAGTAGTTTGTACTTACTATATGCCCAGACTCTTGCATTTCCCCATACCTAGAAAAGCACTAGATTCATTTACTTGAGATGTCTAGTTTTTCTTTGATTAACATCTTGATGCTCCAACTACCTATTTTTGTTGCAAAAACTCCTATATATCCTGGCTCATCCATCACCTTTTTGAAGGAGTCTCTCAGAGCTTTTCTGAGAGGCTGCCTCCCAGGCTTAAGTCCTCAGCAAGTCTGCCAAATAAAACATAATTGTCAACTCTTAAGTTGTGCTTTTTTTTTTTTTTTTTTTTCACTCAACAAGGTCCACTTAAATACAGGATAATCTCTTCTAGGAGAAGGCAATGGCACCCCACCCCAGTACTCTTGCCTGGAAAACCCCATGGGTGGAGGAGCCTGATGGGCTGCAGTCCATGGGGTCACACAGAGTCAGACACAACTGAGAATCTTCACTTTTACTTTCCACTTCCATGCATTGGAGAAGGAAATGGCAACCCACTCCAGTGTTCTTGCCTGGAGAATCCCAGGGATGGGGGAGCCTGGTGGGCTGCCATCCATGGGGTCTCACAGAGTCAGACACGACTGAAGCAACTTAGCAGCAGCAGCAGCAGAGATCCTTAACTAGTCTCATCTGCAAAGACCCTATTTCCAAATGAGTTCACAAAGTTCACAGGAACCAGGGCACAACCAGGGAGGAGAGTGTCAGTATTAAACCCACAACAACGGGGTCGCCAGGTCACCCTTATTTCACAGAGGACATAGGAGGAAGAGTTACTGATAAGGATACAAAATTGGAAAGAAGCAGAGCTCAGGGCTGGCACATATGACAGTGAGTCTGAGTGTTTGTTCTAAAGAAGGAAAAAGAGAACTCCCAGACATCTGATGACATCCAGAGCAAAGTTCAGTCCCCAGAGATGGCACTGGTTTTGGCCCTCCCAGAATTAGGGCACTTATGTAGACTCTTTTGGCCCGTAAACTGTAGGCCACTGTCCAGGGCAGGGCCTCCAGCAGGCAGCCACCCTCCCAGCCAGGATCTGTGACATGGTCCCCAGTGACTGTACCATGAAATAGAAAGATGCTGCTTTAGCAAACACACTCACTGGTGATTCTCCCTGAATAGGCAAGGACGCTTCCCATGCTAATTAACCGAGACTCACAGGCAAGTCTCTCAACCTGGGGCTCACGAGGCAGCCTTAATTTATGAGGACTGATCATAAATCCTCATTTAATGCAAATCATTCCGCAGCTCATGGGGAATATGTCAGTTGTCACCAGCCCGGGGGCTTCGCTTCGCTGCCTCCAGTGAGTTGAGCCTGATGCTTGGAGAGAAGGCATGCGAAGCAGCCTCTGGAAAAATTACAGAAATCTAGGAAGAGACATCCGAGATCTCCAGACCACTGATCCAAGACTGAAGGGCTGACAACAGAAAATGTGACGCTAGCGGGATGGATCCATCAGGGTGCTCTTGCTGCTGAGAGGCAGAGGGAAGTGGGAGAGAAGGAAATACGGAAAGTTAATTAACCTGCCAAATTTAGACTCCTTCATCTCTAATTTGGAGGCAGAAAGAGATGACAGGGAAACAAAGGAGAAGCATTTCTCACCTGCAAAGAGCATTTAGCAGCTGACCCTCCAATCCCAATACTGTACCTGAAGACACGTGTGTGCTGAGTCACTTCAGTCCTGTCTGACTCTTTGTGACCCCGTGGACTGTAGCCCACCAGGCTCCCCTGTCCATGGGATTCTCCGGGCAAGAATACTGGAATGGGTTGCCTTCTCCTCCTCTTGGGGATCTCCCCGACCCAGGGATTGAACCCGTGTCTCTTATGTCTCCTGCACTGGCAAGCTGGGTCTTTACCACTAGCGCCACAAGACAGAGAAGCTAGGAGACAAGACAGAAGGGATCCTACTCCTCAGGCCAGGCTGCTGGTAGAAGCTGGGCTCCTGATGCAGCTCACCCCCCTATACCCAAAAAGTAGGTTTCCCACTAAGAGCTGCCGCATTTCCCTCTGCCTTTAATCAATACCCTCCGAGGGCTTCACTTTCTTCCAAAACCAGTAGCCAGTCTCCGAATGTATTGGTGTAGATCTTAGCCTGGGCATCGGGTTAGAGATGGTCGAGCTGAGTGGTGTCAGATGGAACTTCAGGTTCATCGCGTGGCGGCTTCTGCAAAGCTGCACAAGCGTGACAAAGCAGAGCCCACAGATCGGTTTTCAGCAGTCGGGGGCAGCCTCTAACACCATTAAATGAATGTTCCAGGATGTTACAGACACAGGAAGCGCATCTGTCCAAAACACTTGATATTGCTGGTGTGAGTCCACAGTTTATATCTGATTCGCTCTCCCATACTGCTGCCCCAAGCATTCTGCTTCTGACCGTCTCCTCGGCTCACACCAAGGGGCCAGCTTCCAGGCCTCTCACCCACCCACCCCCCACCACCTCCAGACGGATGACCCGCACAGCCTACTTTCCACCCAGGTCCCTCAACTGTCCGAACATAGCGGATGCCCTGGTGCCTCCCCTCCCTGCACACCTGCTCTTCCCGCTTCAGCTCCTGGGGGCTGGATTTCAGCCCCGCCATCCGTTCAGCCTGGATTGGAGGGTATCACCCCCTCTTGGGTCTCAGGCTAGCCCGCCATCTCCACTTAATCCCCTCTTTGTCTTCCCCTTCTCATTTCTTAACTCACTTGATCGCTTTCTCCCCATCACCCATCCTCCGCCACTGAGGTCCTCTTTGGAGACTTTTCCAGGAAGCCCCTGACCTCTGTCTCACCACCCGAGTCCCAGTGGAGGACAGCCCTCCCAATGCCGCACCCACGTGCCCACGTGCCACCTGAGAGCCTCCCTGGCTCCTAAGCCCACAGAGGAGGGACGCTTAGTGTGACTCACAGGTTGTTTGCAGTCCCATCGCCCATGGTCTCATCCACACCACATCCTAGGAATGCAAACCATACACTTCCTGCCCTCAGCGCCGTCTCACGGGCCTGCACCTGTTCACCTGCCTGCCCCCGGCCTGCACTGCCCTTCTCCCCATCACCTGCCTGGCCAGCTGCATCCTTGAAAAATGCCTTCAGGCTTCTAACCTGTAAAGTCTGCTCTGAACACCCGCTACCTCCACCCGCCACCACCCCGCAACAAGATCAGTTCATTTACGCCCCTGTCACCACCTGGACTGTCTCGCATCCCACAAGTACACACTGCTCTATTTAAAATGGAGAGCCAGCAAGGGCCTACTGTGCAGCGCAGGGAACTCTGCTCCATGTTATGTGGCAGCCTGGGTGGGAGAGGGGTTTGGAGGAGAACAGATGCATGTGTGTGTATGGCTGAGTTCCTTCACTGTGCACCTGAAACTCAGTTCAGTCCCTCAGTTGTGTCCGACTCTGCAACCCCATGGACTGCAGCACGCCAGGCCTCCCTGTCCATCACCAACTCCCATAAATTCCTCAAANTGCCACCTCTTCTTAATATCTTCTGCTTCTGTTAGGTCCATACAATTTCTGTCCTTTATCAAGTCCATCTTTGCATGAAATGTTCCCTTGGTATCTCTAATTTTCTTGAAGAGATCTCTAGTTTTTCCCATTCTGTTGTTTTCCTCTTATTTCTTTGCATTGATTGCTAAGAAAGGCTTTCTTATCTCTTCTTGCTATTCTTTGGATATACCTGATCTCTTTGGAATACCTTTTCTAGAGAAAAGTTCACATGAAGTGCAATAAGCTTGCAAAGGTAAATAGTTATTAATATTTGGGATAACATAATGAATTATGATTATAAGTATAAACTGACTGGCAGCTTTTATTTCAGTATTAGCACAGTGACTAGCCAGTGTTGGAGTCCATGTATTATTTCATTTCAACTGGATGAAATGATAAATAAGCTCAGAATGAAAATTTTAAAAAAAAAAGAGACAGAGAGACCTTATTCATTCTATTTCTTTGAAAAACCGTGACCAATATAGGGGCATGGATGACAGATGCCTTCCCACCTGGAAGTTTGGGGACACAAGAGCAGAAGCAATTTGCTTAATTCTTACCTGGGGACCAACATCTGCAGCTTTCCACCCACCCCAGGAGGGTGTGATGCAAAGAATCGACAGCTGGGGCAGCCCCACAGAGTTCTTCACAAAAAAAGTGTGTCTCTCTGTCATAGTCAGAGTTCTCTTGAGAAACAGAATCAGTAGACCAGTAGGAAGGGGAAGGGTGAGAGAGAGAGAGGGTTGAAATTATAAGATTCGGTTCATGTGGTTATGGAGGTAAAAGTTCCATCATCTAATGTCTGTAAGCTGGGAGACCAGGAAATCTGATAGTGTAAGTCAGTTTCAGGCTAAATGATTCAGGAAGGAGGCCACTGGTGTAAGTCCTGGTATCCAAAGGCTAGAGAAAGGGGGGAGTTAATGTCATGGGCAGAAGACAGTTGTCTCCGCTCAAGAAGAGAGAGAACTTGCCCTTCCTCCATCTTTTGTTCTATCTGAGCACTCAGTGGAGTGGAAGAGGCCCACCCACACTGGGGAGATGGATGAGTCTTCTAATTCAAATGCTAATCCTTTCCAGAAACACCTTCACAAATACACCCAGAAATAATGTTTCAGCTGTCTGGGCATCCCTGAGCCCCGTCAATCAACACATAAAGTTAACTATTGCATCCTTCTTGCTAGAATCACTCAGTAGATGCTGAAGGAGAGGTCAATGACACCTACCAGGTAGAAAGATCTGGGTAGACCAGTGACTCTTCATGAAAAGGAAGTACGGATATCTCAGGAGATCACAAGAACAGAAAATGGCAACCAAGGACAAGACTTCCTCCTGTCAAGACTGTGGTACTTTCTAAATCTGTAGCCCTTGAGTGAACTTGCCTTTCTGTAGGGAAGAGGAGGAACCCCTGGATTGCCAGAAGAACCCCTGAACTGGCTGTGCTTGTGTTTAATGAACCAGGACTCATTCATTTCCACCATTTAGCGGGAGCTTAAGATAAACTCATTGGAGAAGGAAATGGCACCCCACTCCAGTGTTCTTGTCTGGAGAATCCCAGGGATGGGGGAGCCTGGTGGGCTGCCATCTATGGGGTCGCGCAGAGTCAGACACAAATGAAGCAACTTAGCAACAGCAACAGCAGCAGCAGGGTAAACACATATGAAATAGGGTTGCATTTTGGATGCCTGAATTTGAGGACTGAGACATGCTTTCTGCAGAAGCTTGAATACTAACATGGCAAATTCTACATCTTCATTCAGGAAAGTTAGAAAATATTCTTTGTAATAAGTCATGGCGTTTTTTAGCCTAGAGTCAATATACTCATGGAGAGCACTCATGTCCAATAATGATAGGGATATATTCTATTGTGTGTTTTCACTTTGATGCTAACTCTTAAAAGCATTAAATATAAGCTGAGATTTTAGATATGCAGGTTTGGTTCTTGATCTCCTGCCAGGGTCCAGCCCCGGTGGATCCAGGGTGATTCGAAGGGGAGATGGATAGGCGAGGAAAAACTTATTTATTTATTAATATAAGATTAGATTAGGAAGAAATAGTGTAGTGGGAAAATTNAGGTTTGGTTCTTGATCTCCTGCCAGGGTCCAGCCCCGGTGGATCCAGGGTGATTCGAAGGGGAGATGGATAGGCGAGGAAAAACTTATTTATTTATTAATATAAGATTAGATTAGGAAGAAATAGTGTAGTGGGAAAATTAAGTGGAGAAAAGAGGCTGAATAACTTGGCTTACGGGGAAGGCCAATAAAATCTCAGGACAAGAGATGTGCACCATCTACATTGGGCCACCAGCATCTGTTTGAATATCGGAGAGTGCCCCGGCTTGGGCTCTCTCTCTCACGGATCTTAGAAGCTGGGACAAGTAAGTAGAGAGGGAATTCAGCCTGAAATCAGAGTAGAGAGGAGAAAGAGAGAGAGACACACATGGGGGAAACCAGTCCAGCGACTGGCTCCGGCCTCTATTATTCAGAAGGCCTTTTATACTTTTGATTGTACATAGAGATCAATGGGTAATACAAAATTATGCAGCGTCAGCAGCCCAGATTCTTATCAAAGCCAGGTTTTTCTCTCTACATACCTAATTGTATACACAAGTCTTAGGTGATTTACATCATCTTCTGGCCAAAAGGGCCAATTAACATTTTACAGCCTTTTTTCTGATAAGGGTTTGTCAGCCAGAAGACTTATTTGTGTTGATTTTCCCAAAGTCTGGTGCCACTCTCAGAAAAGCACTAAATAAAGTTACATCCTTATATAGCAAAGATACAGCAGTTTATAACAAGTAAAGGGAGTACAGTGATTTACTACAAAAGAAAAGTGATTAACTCAAAAGTCTAGTGTTGCTAACATCAAAACTACTATATATCTTTTCCCATATCCTGCTTACATTGATTAACATCCTTCCAGGCACCTGAAAGATAAAGAATATGGAGGCCTGGCAGCAATCATTGAGACAACAGTGAAAACCTGTCACCAATATGATTTTTAACTCTTTAGAAAAAGGCTCTGTTTCTTTAAGATGCTTTTAAGCTTTGTGCCTCTCGTGGTTGGGGGCTGTAAGCAATTCACTAGCTGTAAGAGGTCTGGGGAACCTGTTAGGCAAGCTAGAGAGCTATCAGAGGGGTGTCTCTTATACACATCTGGGGCGCCAGAGNGCTTTTAAGCTTTGTGCCTCTCGCGGTTGGGGGCTGTAAGCAATTCACTAGCTGTAAGAGGTCTGGGGAACCTGTTAGGCAAGCTAGAGAGCTGTCAGAGGGGGTTCAACTGAAACATCCCTTTCAAATGCAGAAGACTAAAGCCCTGATTTGACTTTTTCCAGAGAATATCAGAAGCGTGGAAAAGCAGAGTATGAAAGGCCGGCAGATTCTTATTTTTGGGGGGTGGGGTGGATGCTCAGGAAATACCAGGGGGAAACCCTGAAGCTTGATCGCGTCCTTGCGTATGTCAGGCTTCCTTCCGCATGACCTTGTCACGGGCGGGATTCCTCACACTGGCTCCCGGCACTAACATAGTCATTTGGATAAATAATTTTTAACTCAGTTGTTCTTGTGTATAACAAAGCCTACTACTCTCTTAGATAATATCTTACTAAGACAGGACGTAATGATGGAAAGATCAGTTCAGTTCAGTTGCTCAGTCATGTCCGACTCTTTGCGACCCCATAGTGGCTGATATATTTGTTTGTTTGAGACAGGTCATTGTGATTGGTGATAAATGACTTTAGGGCAATATATATTCTTTGAGTTCTTCCAAGTTTACACACAGGTGGTGGTTCAGGCTGGAAAAGTTCAGCTGCAAAAGGCTTGAAATCACACTTTTGTGAACAGCTTGCTCATTCAAACATTAATCAAGATTGTTCAATAATCAATGCCTTATTAAGGATTACTATATGGTTTAAATCCCACTTCAATTGTTTGAGTAGGAAAATATGGTTAAATATATTCAAGAATAACCCTAAATTATCCTGCTGAGGAGTAAGGGAGAAAATGTGTGCATTAGCTAGTATGTTTGGTCACTAGTGCCCTACGAGGGTTGGGGTGTAAAAGCTTCTAATCTTGAAACACTTGCTGTGCAGAAGAGTCCTGAGGTCAAATGAGACAGAGCTACTCATAAGGCATTTTTGGACAAATCAGAGGTTAAAGCATCTGCCTGCAATGTGGGAGACCTGGGTTCGATCCCTGGGTTGGGAAGATCCCCCAGAGAAGGAAATGGCAACCCACTCCAGTAGTCTTGCCTGGAGAATCCCATGGACGGAGGAGCTTGGTGGGTCTGGTCACAGTGCTTGCCCTTGAACGAGTCTCAGTAATTCATGAACTACAAAATGCAGCAACAAACTACTCTTATAAACCAAGCAAAGTAACAACCAGTTCAGTTCAGTTCAGTCGCTCAGTCAGCTCAGTCGTGTCCGACTCTTTGCGACCCCATGAATCGCAGCAAGCCAGGCCTCCTTGTCCATCACCGTCTCCCGGAGTTCACTCAGACCCACGTCCATCCAGTCCGTGATGCCATCCANATGCTCAGTAAATCTTTAATCCAATTTTATGTTGATGGGCAGAGCCATGTTCCCTCCCAGTAATGGCAGCAACCACCTTCAAAAGAACTTATGCCAGCATTGTTGTATTCAGTGCCCCTGACCTGCAGCAGGCCACTGTAGATTCACATCTCCACCAGAGACTCCTGGACACTCTCAGGCAAGTCTGGGTCAATCTCTTGTGGGGTCATTGCTCCTTTCTCCTGGGTCCCGGTGCCCAGAAGATTTTGTTTGTGCCCTCAAAGATTCTGTTTCCCCAGTCCTTTGGAAGTTCTGTAATCAAACCCCGCTGAGCTCTAAAGTCAAATTTTCTGGTGGTACTCAGTCCCTTTGCCAGATCTCCAGGTTGGGAAATCTGTTGTAGGTCCTAGAATTCTCGTAACAGTGTGAGAATTTCTTTGGTATAATTGTTCTCCAGTTTGTGGGATATCTGCTCAGGAGCTCTATGGTGGGGCTAATGGTGACCTCCTCCAAGAGGACTTACACCACATGTCATGCTTCCCAGGTCCGCTGCAGCCAGAGCCCCTGTCCCTGCAGCAGGTCACTGCTGACCCATGTCTTGGCAGGAGACACTCAAACACTCAAAGGCAGGTCTGANATCTGCTCAGGAGCTCTATGGTGGGGCTAATGGTGACCTCCTCCAAGAGGACTTACACCACATGTCATGCTTCCCAGGTCCGCTGCAGCCAGAGCCCCTGTCCCTGCAGCAGGTCACTGCTGACCCATGTCTTGGCAGGAGACACTCAAACACTCAAAGGCAGGTCTGACTCAGTCTCTGTGGGGCTTCTGGGTCCTGGTCTACACAAGGTTCTGCTTGAGGCCTCCGAGCACCTCTAGAGGGCATGGGGTTTGACTCTAAATCCGATTTTACCCCTCCAACCATCTTGTTGGGGCTTTTCCTTTCCTCTTGGATGTGGGGTATCTTTTTTTTTGGTGGGATCCAACATTCTCCTGTCAATGGCTGTTCAGCAGCAGATTACAATTTTGGAGTTCTCACAGGAAAAGAGATGAGTTCACGTCCTTCTACTCAACAATCTTAGTCAATGGACAAATGCAAAAAGGCAAAATAGTTGTCTGAGGAGGCCTTACAAATAGCTAAAAAAGGAGGAGAAGCAAAAGGTAAAAGAGAAAAGGAAAGATATATCCATCTGAATGCAGAGTTCCAAAGAATACCAAGGAGAGATAAGAAAGACTTCCAAAATGATCAATAGAAAGAAATAGAGGAAAGCAATAGAATGGGAAAAATGAGAGATTTTTTCAAGAAAATTAGAGATACCAAGGGAACATTTCTTGCAAAGTGAAAGTGAAAGTGAAGTCGCTCAGTCGTGTCTGACTCTTTGCGACCCCGTGGACTGTGGCCTACCAGGCTTCTCCATCCATGGGATTTTCCAGGCAAGAACACTGGAGTGGGTTGCCATTTCCTTCTCCAATGCATTTCCTTCTCCAGGGGCTCTTCCTGACCCAGGGATCGAACCCAGGTCTCCCACATTGGAGGCAGGCGCTTTAACCTCTGAGCCACCAGGGAAGCCCTCTTGCAAAGATGGGTGCAATAAAGGACAAAAATGGTATGGACCTAACAGAAGCAAAAGATATTAAGAAGAGGTAGAAATAATACACAGAAGAATTACACAAAAAAGATCTTTATGACCCAGATAACCACAATGGTATGATCACTCACCTAGACCCAGATATCTTGGAGTGCAAAGTCAAGCAAGCCTTAGGAAATGGCACTACAAACAAAGTTAGTGGAGGTGATGGAATTCCAGCTGAGCTATTTCAAATCCTGAAAGATGATGCTGTTAAAGTGCTGCACTCAATATACCAGCAAATTTGGAAAACTCAACAGTGGCCACAGGACTGGAAAAGATCAGTTTTCATTCCAATCCCAATGAAAGTCAACATCAAAAAATGTTCAAACTACCACAAAATTGCACTCATCTCATATGCTAGCAAAGTAATGCTCAAAATTCACCAAGCCAGCCTTCAACTGTATGTGAACCATGAACTTCCAGATGTTCAAACATCCAGAAGAACCAGAGAGATCAAATTGCCAACACCTGTTGGATCATTGGAAAAGCAAGAGAGTCCCAGAAAAAGCATCTACTTCTGGTGTAAGGCCTTTCTCACACCAAGGCCTCTGACTGTGTAGATCACAACAAAATGTGGAAAATTCTTCAAGAGATGGGAATACCAGACCACCTTACCTGTCTCCTGAGAAATCTGTATGCAGGTCAAGAAGCAACAGTTAGAATTGTACATGAAACAACAGACTGGTTCCAAATAGGGAAAGGGGTATATCAAGGCTATATATTGTCACTCTGCTTATTTAACTTATATGCAGAGTACATCATGAAAAATGCTGGGCTGGATGAAGCGCAAGCTGGAGTCAAGGTTGCTGGGAGAAATATCAGTAACCTAAGATACGCAGATGATACCACACTTATGGCAGAAAATGGAGAGGAACTAAAGAGCTTCTTGATGAAAGTGAAAGAAGAGAGTGGAAAAGCTGCCTTAAAGCTCAACATTCAAAAAATTAAGATCATGGCATCTGGGCCCATCACATCATGGCAAATAGATGGAGAAATAATGGAAACAGTGAGAGACTTTATTTTGGGGGGCTCCAAAATCACTGCAGATGGTGATTGCAGTCATGAAATTAAAACATGCTTACTCTTTGGAAGAATAGTTATAACCAACCTAGACAGCACAATGAAAAGCAGAGACATTACTTCACCGACAAAGGTCACCATAGTGAAAGCTCTGGTTTTTCCAGTGCTCGTGTATAGATGTGAGAGTTGGACCGAAGAATTGATGCTTTTGAACTGTGGTGTTAGAGAAGACTCTTTAGAGTCCCTTGAACTGCAAGGAGATCAAACCAGTCCATCCTAAAGGAAATCAGTCTTGAGTATTCATTGGAAGGACAGATGCTGAAACTGAAGCTCCAATACTTTGTCCACCTGATGTGAAGAATTGACTCATTAGAAAAGACCCTAATGTTGGGAAAGACTGAAGACAGGAAGAGAAGGGAACAACAGAGGATGAGATAGTTGAATGGCATAATCGACTCAATGAACATGAGTTTGAGCAAGCTCTGGGAGATGGCCAAGGACAAGGAAACCTGGCATGCTTCAGTCCATGAGATCGCAGAGTTGGATGTGACTGAGCAACTGAACTGAACTGAGGCACTTTGTGCTCCAGGGAAACTGGTGGAACAAGTCTTTAGTTAGTTGGGTGTTTTTAGGAACAGAATATATGATCTCAATCCTTGCATCTTCTCATATCTAGAAAAGCACTAAATCCCTTTAGGGTGACATCAGATCCTCATTTAGCAGAAAACCTTTTGTAAAGTGAGTGCTTAATGTTATTATAGTCCGCCTTCACCAAAACCTTATATTAGACCTTCTTCTCACTGCCTCTTTGGAGCAGTCTCTCAGAGCTATCTGAAGTGCTGCCTCCCAGGATACAGACCTCATTTTGCCCCCAAATAAAACTTAACTCACAACTCTCAAGTTGTGCATCTTTTTTAGTCAATACAGGTAACCACAGGAAAGTCAAACTGACAGCATTTCACTTTTGTGTTTCTCTCAGGGATCCATACAAAGACTTTATCCCTTTCTAAGGGGTCTGTACAATACTTGAGTTTGAAACAGTCTTGTAAAGGAGACAGTGGAGGAACTGGATGGAAAGTCTTGTTCTCAAGTCCTAGGTCCTTCATTCTCTTTCCTGACCAGTTTCCTCATCTCTGGTGATGGTTTTGAATATTATATCAACTAAAACACAAAATGTTATTGTTGCTCAGTTACTCAGTCATGTCCAGGTCTTTGTGACCCCATAGACGGCAGCACACCAGGCTTCCTTGTCTTTCTCCTGGAGTTTTCTGAAACTCATGTCCATTGAGTCAGTGATGCCATGCAACCATCTTATCCTCTGTTGCCCCCTTCTCCTCCTGCCCTCAATCCTTCCCATCATCAGGAAATTTTCCAATGAGTTGGCTGTTTGCATCAAGTGGCCAACTATAATTATAAGGCCCTGTAGAATTGGAATGTCCATTGAATTAATAATTCAGTGCCAGCACAGTAGAATTAAATGTTACAGAAGTTTTCGTTTCAATTAGCTGTAGGAAGAGAAGGGAACAACAGAGGATGAGATAGTTGAATGGCATAATCGACTCAATGAACATGAGTTTGAGCAAGCTCTGGGAGATGGCCAAGGACAAGGAAACCTGGCATGCTTCAGTCCATGAGATCGCAGAGTTGGATGTGACTGAGCAACTGAACTGAACTGAGGCACTTTGTGCTCCAGGGAAACTGGTGGAACAAGTCTTTAGTTAGTTGGGTGTTTTTAGGAACAGAATATATGATCTCAATCCTTGCATCTTCTCATATCTAGAAAAGCACTAAATCCCTTTAGGGTGACATCAGATCCTCATTTAGCAGAAAACCTTTTGTAAAGTGAGTGCTTAATGTTATTATAGTCCGCCTTCACCAAAACCTTATATTAGACCTTCTTCTCACTGCCTCTTTGGAGCAGTCTCTCAGAGCTATCTGAAGTGCTGCCTCCCAGGATACAGACCTCATTTTGCCCCCAAATAAAACTTAACTCACAACTCTCAAGTTGTGCATCTTTTTTAGTCAATACAGGTAACCACAGGAAAGTCAAACTGACAGCATTTCACTTTTGTGTTTCTCTCAGGGATCCATACAAAGACTTTATCCCTTTCTAAGGGGTCTGTACAATACTTGAGTTTGAAACAGTCTTGTAAAGGAGACAGTGGAGGAACTGGATGGAAAGTCTTGTTCTCAAGTCCTAGGTCCTTCATTCTCTTTCCTGACCAGTTTCCTCATCTCTGGTGATGGTTTTGAATATTATATCAACTAAAACACAAAATGTTATTGTTGCTCAGTTACTCAGTCATGTCCAGGTCTTTGTGACCCCATAGACGGCAGCACGCCAGGCTTCCTTGTCTTTCTCCTGGAGTTTTCTGAAACTCATGTCCATTGAGTCAGTGATGCTATGCAACCATCTTATCCTCTGTTGCCCCCTTCTCCTCCTGCCCTCAATCCTTCCCATCATCAGGAAATTTTCCAATGAGTTGGCTGTTTGCATCAAGTGGCCAACTATGATTATAAGGCCCTGTAGAATTGGAATGTCCATTGAATTAATAATTCAGTGCCAGCACAGTAGAATTAAATGTTACAGAAGTTTTCGTTTCAATTAGCTGTGTAGGTGAGTGTGTATGTGTGTGCAGTTTGAAAAGGAAAAAAAGAACTAAATGTCTAACATTAAAACTATAACCATGGATGCCCTTTCATTTCTTATTGCAAAACAAACCAATGCCTATTTTGTCTATTGAAGACATGGTAGTTTGTATAAATTGGTACTGGTATTGAAACTGAGCAGGACCCTGTGAGGCTCCTGGGCAGAGAAACCTTTCAAACAGTTGTTAATCAGGGAATCAACCCTGAATACTCACTGGAAGGACTGATCCTGAAGCTGAAGCTCCAGGACTTTGGCCACCTGATGCAAAGAGCCAACTCATTGGAAAAGACCCTGATGCTGGGAAAGATTGAAGGCAGGAGGAGAAGGGTATGCAAAGGATGAGATGGTTGGGTGGTATTACCAATTCAATGAACATGAGTTTTAGCAAACACCAGGAGATTGTGAAGGACAGGGAAGCCTGGCATGCTGCAGTCAGTCCAAGGGGTCACAAAGGGTCGGACAGGACTGGCTGACTGAACAACAACAATGGTGGAGGGGGCGGGGAATGCAGAGACAAGGGAGGAAAAACCAAGAAACAATAGGGCAACATTGGGACAGGATCCTGGTTCTGACTCAAGAGATACACATACCAATATCTCAGCTCTTTCCAGAACTACAACCCTCGAGAAATGGAAGTTGTCAGCGTTCTTCCTTTCAGAGCTCACCAAGAGGCACCTGAGGCCAGATTAAAGGAATGCCCTGCATACCTTGATGCTTATCAGCAACCCCACTCTTAAAATGTTGCTGCAAAACTCCTCACCAAGTCCTCCTGAGTAAAGGGGACAGTTTTTCGGGGCATGAGTCCACTATGTCCCCCTTTGCCTGGCAAAGCAATAAGTTTATTCTTTTCTACTTTACCCAAAACGCTGTCTCTTAGATTTGATTCAGCACCGGTACACAGAGGCCAAGTTTTTGGCATCACTATTTTGGAAAAGACCATTTATTAATTTTGGAATCCAAATGAAAACGAGTTAAAAACAGCTGGTGGGGCTGGAGGATCTGGATCAGGGCATCTGTTTTCTTTCTCTTTTTTAAAGAGCTTGATGACTTTCTTACACCGGATCTTGATTCTGGATCATGGCCAAGGGCACCGAGTATGTCAGAGCCACTTGGGAGCAAGATGATTACTCTATTAGTTGAGTACAAAGTCAATCAACAATCCATCATCAAAATATAAATGTAGCTTCTAAACATAATTTGGCTTCCCAATGATATGCTTGTGCTGGAAGCACAGAAAACCTAATCAAAAATGCCTAGATGTTTCCTACCCAGAGGCAGAAAAGAGACACAGTGATTTGAAGCAACAGAAAAACTTTAAGGGGTCATTCACAAGAAGGATGTTGAATGTTCTTCTTTTTCCTCAATCTTCTGAATATTCTAATCTTTCCTAATAGAGTAGAAATCATTGCCTCTTCACAAAGTATTTAAACACATTTTCAAAACAGGGCATGAATAAGAGATAATGCAACTATGGAAACTGAGCAGGACCCTTGGGGCTCCTGGACATGAAAGCTTTTCTGTCCCTGGTTTCTTGTTTGTAGGGAACAGACTCCAGCCTTGATGACCTTCCCTGAGTCCCAAAGGGCAGATTTGAACAGTTGCTCATCAGGGAAGGGAGAGGATGCAGAGACAAGGAAGGGACAGTCAGGAAACAGTAGTGCAGCCTTGGAAGAGGTCCTGGCCCCACCTCCAAGGACACACATGACAAATCATTAAGTTCTTCTGCAAAACTAAAACCCCCAACAGATGGAAGACATCTTTTCTGTCTACCATCTTGGGCTTTTTGGCTGGAGCCCTGAAAATTAGACTCATAAAAGATTAACAAGAGAAAAACAGAAGTTTATTGGTGCATGCAGCCTCCATATACAAGAGTGTGCGCTTAGTCGCTCACTCATGTCCAACTCTTTGTGACCCCATGGACTGCAGCCTGCCAGGCTCCTTTATCCATGGAGATTCTCCAGGCAAGAACACTGGAAAGGTTTGCCATGCCCTCCTCACCAAATACAAGAGGTTGGTTAGAATTTGGGTGCATATAGCATCTTAATGAAAGACCACACATTTTTATAGAAGTGATGAAACATAGAAAAAGGACTTTGAGCTTGTAGGGAAGGCAAATTCTGAGCAGGTGAATATATGGGGGCAATTACAGAAGAAAAGGGCTACCTGGTAAAGTGAGTCACTTGTAGATTCTTCTAAGGCTAAATCTGGTCTGTTAAGCATCCAAAATTGTCTTTAAGGATTAACTTCATCCTAGTAGTGAGGGAAGGTGAGGGAGGGGCACGTTTACAAACTTATGTCCTGCTTTTAGGCAAATAGGGGAAGGGCAGAGAATTCTTCTTGTATCTATTCTATCTTCAGCTCAAAACACAGATTGTGCCAAAGTAGTGGATGGCATGTTTTGCTGCCTTTCAGTGCAATAAGCCAAGTGTGGCTATGCTTGACATGCTTGATTTTTTTTTTTATTTCAATATGTAAAAAACAGAGGTGGCAGAGAATGAGATCATTAGCATCACTGACGCAATGGACATGAATTTGAGCAAACTCTGGGATATAGTAGAGGACAAAGGAGCCTGACATGCTGCAGTCCATGGGGTCACAAAGAGTCAGACGCATATAAAGATAACATATATATAAACAAAAATATATAGATATAAAAATAATGTTATTATGGAAAAATATATATTAATTCTATTGATGCTGTGGTTGAGCAGGAAGATTTTAGAAGTATTTTTGTTGGAATTTATTTAGCAAATATTATAAGGCATCACCAGTCCACCAGAGGTTCTCAATTAGGTATCGATCATCAGATAACAAATGACACCAAACAGAAGGTTCAAATAATCCATTGGTTTCTGCATCCTTCTAGAATAATGGGAAACAGCCTGGTACACACACACACACACACACACACACACATTTTTCTGGATCAGGAGCCACTGAGGACCCAATTCATTAGCCATGAGAAACATACCTGCTATCCTGAGGCACCTTTCTGGTCCCTGAGGAATGTCCCCAAAAGAGCAGTTAGCCAACACGGCTCTCACGGGACTTCTGAGTCTCTTAGAGAGGTCACCACAGAAACAAATAAATATACTTCTCCAGAAAAAGGGGTAAATGCTCAGAGCAAATTGCTGTGGGAACCCCTAAGAGAGAGGGACTCAGGAGGAATCATATGAGAGTTCTTGAAATGCTGCTAGTATTTGAGCTGAACCACAGGAATGCATAAACTTTTAGTAAACAAAGAGGAAATAAAGTATTACAGAATCTAAAAAAGAAGCAAGGCAAGTGAGTGTACTTCATGAATTTCTTTTCTTTCAGACATTTAACAGTCTTTTTATGAAGCCTGAGTTAATTTTTTTCCTCTTTTTTCTTCTTTATTTTTTAATCAGAGCAGAGTTGATTTACAATATGGTGTTAGTTTCAGATGTACAGCAAAATTATTCAGTTATACACACACATATAAATCTATTCTTCTTCAGATTCTTTTCCCTGATGTGCATGTGCTTAGTTACTCAGTCATGTCCAACTCTTTTTGAACCCATGAGGAGCCCACCAGGCTCCTCTATCTGTGGGGATTCTCCAGGCAAGAGTACTGGAGTGGGTTGCCATGCCCTCCTCCAGGGGATCTTCCCAACCCAGGGATAGAACCCAGGTCTCCAGCATTGCAGGTGTATACTTTACCATCTGAGCCACCAGGGACTAGCTTATTACAAGATAATAAATAAGTTCCTTGTACTATACAGTAGGCACTTTTTAGTTGTTAATAGATATTTACTGAGTGCTCACAGATCAGGAAAACACACCACTACTTCCTGAAAGGTTCACAGTTTAGTAGAGTTTCTCAGCATCAGAAACTGGCTTTGGGGTTGGAGAATTCATTGCTGCGGGGGGTCATCCTGTGTATTATAAAATATTTAGCAGCATCCATGGTCCGTACTCACTAGAGGCCATAAGCAGGGCCCTCAGAGTGAGCACATAAAATGTTTCCAGGCATTGTCAAATTCCCTTGGCTTCAAGGACTGGTGCAACCCCCCCACCCCAACCCCCCATGCCAATTTAAAACTTCCTCCCCTGGGAAAAAAAAAAAAAAAANTGGCATGTAAGGGAACGGAGAAGGTGATTTTAAAAGGTTGTCAGATTTGAAAGAAAAAAAAAGGATTTGTTTAGAAGCTGTCTCTTATACACATCCCCCCCAACCCCCCATGCCAGTTGAGAACTACTGCTCTAGGTAAAAAAAAAAAAGAGAGAGAGAGAGAGACAACAGAGGATGTGATGGTGGTGGTGATGCCTGATGGAGACACACAAACAAGTCCTGCCCCCACCTTGCCCCCTGCAGCCTGAGGGACCAGAGGGAGGTACCACGTGGAAGGGTAGCAGGACCCAAGTCTTAAAGAATAAATGTATATCATGAAAATAAAATTTCAAGGAAGAATGTTGTTTTTAGAGTAGTAATGGCCCAGTCATACAGAGATGCCTGGTAGGATCCTGAAAATTCAGGGGTCACATGAATAGAAATGAATGTTGAAGCCCGGGGTTTTAGTGAAATTAGGAGAGAGCATCCAGAAACAGGAGAAAAAAGCATAGCAAGTGGGGAACGACGTGCCAGGAAAATGATCCCTCAAGAGAAACAGCAAAGAAGAGAAGAGAGAGAGAGAGTTTGTAGCAGTGAACGTGGCTGGATGTTTGGGTGTGGGGAAAACTAAGAAGAAGCCTCTGGGTTTTGTCAAGAGGTCACTTAAGGATCTTACGGGGAGCTTTCAGAAACCAGAATGTAAAGGACAAACATGGGAAAGAGGCTGGCATGTAAGGGAACGGAGAAGGTGATTTTAAAAGGTTGTCAGATTTGAAAGAAAAAAAAAGGATTTGTTTAGAAGAGTGAATACATAGAGCTGTTTGGAAACCAAAGAAACAGAACAGGAGCTAAGGGAGATTCCAAGGGAAGGACACGAACTTCACGAGCAGGGTGTCCAAGGCCTTAGAAACAAGAGATCAAACAGAATGTTTCCTTTAAAAGGAAGAGTGTCTGCTTGTGCCTCAGGGTAGGATGTAGTCAGGCCAATGCTCCTGCAGCAACTGCCATAAAAAAGTGGATAAATTACAGAGTTATCTTTGCCAGGCATCACAAAACTGTGCGAGCGATAAGGACTAGAGGAACTGAGATTCCACATATGGGAAAAAAAACCATTCTGAGGTGAAATGGTGGTGGCCGTCTATTTTCCCTTGGGCATGTTCTGTTCCTGGTGGGTGCTGAGGATAAGACAAGCAGAGGACTTCTGCTGAAACAAAGAGAAGCAGCAAGGCATTCAAGGGCAAAAGAAGCTGCTGTGACAAACTGGAAATGAGAGGGGCAGTGGAGACGGGTCAAGATCTATAAACAATGAAGTGGCTTCACTTGTATTCTCTTGGGGCNTGCTGAGGATAAGACAAGCAGAGGACTTCTGCTGAAACAAAGAGAAGCAGCAAGGCATCCAAGGGCAAAAGAAGCTGCTGTGACAAACTGGAAATGAGAGGGGCAGTGGAGACGGGTCAAGATCTATAAACAATGAAGTGGCTTCACTTGTATTCTCTTGGGGCTTAAAAGACAAGGTCTTTCAGAGAGTCTACCTCAAACACAAAGCTGATCTTTCTGATCTTGCCATATTTTGAAAAATGTGCGTGGAGGTGTGGCAGTTAAAAACATGTCCAGAGATGCCCTGATAGTCTTCCCCTCAGGGGAGCAAATTCCCCTCAGTGACTTCCCTCCAGGGAAGAGAATGTGGCAGACATGATGGACTGTGACTGTCAAGACCAGATCAGAAAGACAGTGATTGCCATCTTGCTTTCTCTCTTGAGTCACTCCTTCTGGGGAAAACCACCTGCCATGTCAGAAGGAGGCACAAATGCCCTATAGAGAGGCTATATGGTGAGAGACAGAGAAAAACAGTCAGAGGAAAAAGGAGAGCCCAAGTCAACAGCCAAGTAACTAAATTTGTGAGGAACTCTTCCAGCTCCAGTCCAGTCTTCATCTTGAAGGAAGCTGAAGCCAGTGCTTTTACTACAAATTTGTGAGACCCTCAGTCAAATGACTAAGCTAAACTGCTCCCAAATTCATGACATATAAACTGAGATAATAACTCTGATTATTTTAAGCCTTTAAGTTTGGAATAATTAGTTATGCAGAAATAGACAACTAATACATAAGTAAACTTGTTCAGTCACTAAGTCGTATCCGACTTTTTGCAGCTCCATGGACTGCAGCACACCAGGCTCTCCTGTCCTCCACTATCTCCCCAAGTTTGCTCAAATTCATGTCCATTGAGTAAAAGGCAGAGGAACCAGAGATCAAATTGCCAACATCCGCTGGATCATGGAAAAAGCAAGAGAGTTCCAGAAAAACTTCTATTTCTGCTTTATTGACTATGCCAAAGCCTTTGACT
>SJYX01016707.1:185077-196825 GCA_006410675.1 Oreotragus oreotragus | reverse complement strand
TATGTTGTAAAAAGGAGAAAGAAAGAGGGGAAACTGGGCAAAAGTAACAGAAATAATGGCTGAGAATTTTCCAGCAATGAAAAAGGAAGAGAGATATTTTATCTTCTGAAATATTGGTCAATGAAAGAGAAGAGAAGAGAATGAGGAATTCTGATGTTGCAGTGTAAGAAGCTGTATCTCCTCAGTGAAGCAGGACACAGGTCCACCTTCAGAGAGTGAGGCAG
This sequence comes from Oreotragus oreotragus, assembly GCA_006410675.1. Taxonomy (NCBI): domain Eukaryota; kingdom Metazoa; phylum Chordata; class Mammalia; order Artiodactyla; family Bovidae; genus Oreotragus; species Oreotragus oreotragus. The sequence goes on along the minus strand of SJYX01016707.1, from coordinate 196,601 downwards.
TTTAGGGGAGTAAGTGTAAAACCTGGGAAGAACAGAAAAGGGTACATCAGCCACTGGAGACAATTCAGTAAGAAATTAACTAGAATAAACTACAAGAAATGTCAATTTGCAAGAAGGTTATATAAAATAATTTTGTGATGAGAGCAATGAATATGACTGTCTTTTTCTAATAACATCTAAAGGCTCCACATCAAGACCATAAAAACATGTGCTTGCTCACAGACATACACACACACATATTTAATCAATGTTAGGCAGAAACAAAATTGGAGGTGAAGAAATGAAACAGGAATTGAAACTGAACCCTAGGAAGAGAAGAGTGACGGAAGCGGTTGATCATCTAACCCATCCCAAGCGGGGAAACTAAGATAAAAGAAGATTGATGAACTGGGAGAACCAGGGCAGGTTTGCAGGACTGCTGGTTTGATGGAGAAAAACAGGGACATTCAGAGTGAGACAGTGGAAGAGAACAAAGGTTGTAGCCATGGTGAGGAATTTTCCTTCTTTGAAGGCAGAGTAAATCTTGGTGGTTATAAAACCCAGAAAGCAGCCATAAATAACATTTTTTGAAATGAAATGGATGTGAAGACTGTTAATGTCAAAACAATTGAAAAACTGTGAAGGGCTGAAAGTTGCTTCATTTCCCTAGACCTGAGGAAAGAGCCCAGGTGAGATTCCTACACTCCCTGCATTTTATCGCACCCTGCAGTTTCTTACCTTGAGCCAAAACGCAGTGTTTTTACTGGAATTCTCAGCTATGTTTCAATTGTAAAGGAAAGTTTCATTCTGCAGGCTTCCTTGCTGACATGAAGCAGTCTTTTAAAATGTCTACGCAAACTGTTAAAAATAGAGAAATAGCATTCTTTTAAAAGTCACCCTTTTATAAATGCTTGCCTATTTTCCTTCTGAGCCCCAGCTAAAGATAACATGCAAACTTACAGAATTTGAACTTTCAAAAAAAAATCCACCTGGCTCTTGAAATTCAAGGTGGCAAACACCAGGTCAGCACGTTTCAAAAAAAAGAAGCAGGTAAGACCATCCTGCTCAAACTAACAGCTCAGCTTATCCATTAAACATGAGCACTGACAGAAGCAAATGGGCTTCTCAGGTGGTCCTAGTGGTAAAGAACCTGCCTACCAATGCAGGAGGCCAAGGTTAGATCCCTGGGTCAGGAAGATTCCCTGGAGGAGGGCATGGCAACCCACTCCAGTATTCTTACCTGGAGAATTCCTTGCACAGAGGAGCCTAGCGGGCTACAGTCTACAGGGTCTCAAAGATTTGGACATGACTAAAGCAACTTAGCACGCACGCACAAAAGCAAATAGTTGGAAAACAAAGAGAAAGGGTGACTTGGAAAATGCAACAATGATATCTGTGTCCACCGCCCCACAGATTCCCCTTTACTCTGACTTGACAGTTAATGCTCCCTCTCTCCTATGCCTTGTGGAGTTACCGGTGATACTTTGTGAAGCATTAGTGTGGAGATATTCTATGGACGTGTGGTGATTGTGAGGCACTTGGAGTATCAGTTAACTCTCCAAGGCGTGTTAGATGCCTCTCAAAAAGGATTTAATCACATATCTATAGAGATGTCTTGATCCTCCTATGCTCAGTCGTTCAGTCGTGTCTGACTCTACACAACCCCATGGATTGTAGCCCTCCAGCCAGGGGATCTTCCTGATCCAGGGATCAAACCCATCTCTCCTGCATCTCCTGCCTCGGCAGGGGATACTTTACCACTGAGCTCCTCAGATGAACTCAACTCTGAGACCCTAAAGTGTCACTTCTTTTCATGGAACTTAGTTTCTTACCCTTATTTCTTTAAATTGAGTGCTTATAGGCAAAATTGACCTTTCTCTCCCTCTTTTTACTGAATTGTAGTTGATTTAAAATGTGTTAATTTCTGCTGGAAATCAAGGTGATACAGTTATACATTTATGTATACATTCTTTTTTTCTTATATTCTTTTCCATTACGGTTTCTCATAGTATATTGAATATAGTTCTCTGTGCTACACAGTAGGGCCTTGTTTTTTGTCTATTCTATATATGAAAGCTTATCTAGTCTCCTAACCCTAACCTCCCACTCCATTCTGCTCCACCCACGTCCCCCATAGCAACCACCAGACTATTCTTTCTGTCCATGAAAATCCACCTTTAGAGCCAAGGACAGAGTCCATGGATGCACATAATTTTTTTTTTTAATATTACTTCTAACTTGTTTTATTCTTTCAGGTACCATAACTCCCCAAGGTCAGAACTTACTTTAAAAATCAAAGCAGTGTTTATTGAGAGTTCTAAAACTAGAAAGAAACTGATTTTTCATAGGCTTCATTTCATTTCCATGACATTGGCCTGCACTTCTAAGTTTTAAAGACATTAGTAAGCTGCTAGAAATAGTTCCTTGAACAATAGCTGAGAGAACATGACCACCTTTTATCAGCAGGAAACCTGACTATCCTAGCATACATTTTTTTTCTTTTGTACCATAAAAAATTCATTTTACAAAATTCACCTTGGATTTAGGACTTTGGAACAGTGCTAAAGCAAATCCAATGGAAATTTATAGGAGCCTAGGTAAATATTTTCCTAACTTTGCACCAAAGTGACTAATACACAACCTTTAGTTTTCTTTAATCATTATCTCCCCATTGATAGGAGATAAATTATTCTAGGGGTCCCTTTAAGCTCTAACTTAGACCCTTTGTGTGGCATAACTTCAACAATATTTAAAAACAGTCTCTCTTCTGCCCACTGCAAAGTTGCAATAAAGCCAGTGAGTACATCCCTAAGAAACCACCACCTACATTATTGATGGCTTTGCAAGCAAAGCTTTTCTCATGTGCCCTTCCCACATTAAAGGTTTCAACGGTAAGCCTATGAGTTAAAATCTCACAGCATGTTAGCTTACTAACAATTCTGCTTTTTTGAGAAAATGTTGCAGGGTCTGTTACACTAGCCCATTGCATCTTGACAGCTTGCTTCTATTTTTAGCAATAAGAACTTTAAATTTTCTCTAAGATCATCCTCCATAGCTAAAGCGAGGAGAACTAAGTATTGACTCTTATATCTTTACGTCATTTAAACGGCATGTTCATCACTTCCTCTGGATTTTATTTCTTTTTGGCTGTGCTGGGTCTTCCTTGCTGCAACCAGACTTTTCTTTAGTTTTCCTTAGTTTTTCTAGTTGCAGTGTGTGGCCTTCTGTTTGTGGTGACTTCTCTTATTCTGGAGCTCAGGCTCTAGGGCGTGCAGGCCTCAGCAGTTGCGGCTCCCGGGCTCTAGAGCGCAGGCTCAGTAGCTGTGGTACATGAGCTTTGTTGCTCCATTGGCATGTTGTGAGATCTTCCTGGGTCAGGGATCAAACCCGTGTCTCCAGCATTGACAGGCAGATTCTTTACCACTGAGCCACCAGGGAAGACCCTGAAAATCACAGTTTTAACACAGTTCCTTAGAGCTGTAGTCTGAGCCAAGCATGTTTAAGAGTCATGGATGAGAACCCTGAACTCAAGCTTCAGAGGGAGTGGAAAATAAAGGAATAAAGCACCACATTCGTCTTCTCTAAAGACTGATTATATTCCCTGAGGGATAATTTACAGTGTAACACTGGAGTAGAATAAACATTCATGTGAGTTTGGGGGCCAGAACACCAGCTTTCAAACACATCTGGGCCTTTGGGCCGGTTGTGGCTTGGGCTGGACATGACATTAAATTTGATCTCAGAAACTAAGTCTAATCAGAACAGCCACTGAAGGACTTGAGTTTCAAAACAGATTTTCTCTATGATGCAAAACACCCCAAATTAAGATACCTATGTAAAGTTCCAGAAAAGGCAGGTTTCTCTGCAGTGGTCTTTGAATTTCATGCTTGTAGCTGCTTCTGTCCTATTACAAGAGGTTGGACACAGCTAATCCTCTCAGGCAGCATTCATTCAGCAAAAACTCATTAGAAGCTTGCAAAGAGACAGGTATTAAGCTGTGCCCACAGTTCCACCACCCTCTCCCAGGTCTTCGGTGTTGGCCCTCTGTCTTCAAATTCTGGAACATTTAACTCCCTTTTGAGGCCCATTCGGGGATGCCCCATTCAATTCAAATCTGAACCAGAAGGGTTGATTTTTATTAACATTTAGGTCTAGTAATAACAGAAACAATAGAGGGGAACTGTAAATACATCTGTACCAGATAAGATTCTACTGTGGGCCAGTGCCAGACCTGGGTGTCCTGGAGGAAAGGGAGATAGCCTAGTTCTGGTCTTTAAATAATTAGTTGTCTCAGCATCCAGAAGTGTGTACCTGAGACAATAGGTGAACAATATGGAAAATATAAACAGAAAAAAAGTCGAATGTGTCACCGTCTCTGCTGGATATGTACTAAGTATGGGCAAATTAGACAAGGTAACTCACACAGTGCTTATTGCTACTGGTCAGTCACTAAGTTGTGTCCAACTCTTTGCAACGCTATGGACTGCAGCATGCCAGACTTCCCTGTTTTAAACCATCTCTCAGAGTTTGCTCAAATTCATTGAGTCGGTGATGCCATCCAACCGTCTCATCCTCTGTCGCCCCCTTCTTCTCCTGCCTTCAATCTTTCCCAGAATCAGGGTCTTTTCCAATGAGTCAGCTCTTCGTATCAGGTGGCCAAAGTATGGGAGCTTTAGTTTCAGCATCAGTCCCTCCAGTGAATATTCAGGGTTAATTTCCTTTAGGACTGACTGGTTGGATCACCTTGCAGGCCAAGGGACTCTCAGGAGTCTTCTCCAGCCCCACATTCAAAAGCATCAATTCCTTGGTGCTCAGCCTGCTTTATGACCCAACTCTTACAGAGCAGTACATTCATAGAATAGTCCAGACGTTGACTATCAGGAGAAAACCATGACTCAGATCTCAACAAGGACATAGGATCCCAAGGTCCAAGAGGAACAGCCAGTAGAAAGCCCAGAATAGATGGAGAAAACAGAGGACACCAGTCAGGATGCCCAAGTAGACCCACATCTGACTTTCTAGAGCAGAACCAGCCCAAGGCATAAAATTCAAAGATTTTTGCAGGGCAAACTACCATTTCTGGAGCTTTTCATATGTATCTTATCCTTCCTTTTCCACCAGTTTTGGCCCCAGAAGTGACCTAGACTTGACAGGGTGTACCTCCCTTGGGATGTCCCAGCTTTGCTTCCTTGTGGCCCAGTAATGTGAAGGTGACAATCATTTCCCAAGACACAGAAAACTCTTCAACCCGACCCTGAGATTTAAGTGCATTCCCAGTGGTCAAATGGAGAAGGAAACGGCAAGCCACTCCAGTATTCTTGCCTGGGAAATTCCATGGATGGAGGAGCCTGACAGTCTGTAGTCCAGGGGGTGAGAGTCAGACACGACCAAGCACACACACAGCACACAGCAGCAGCCAGGGGTGAAGAGCACTAAGAAGCCCCAAAAGTCTCTACATGGTCTCTGTTTGGTACCCAGAGCACCATTTCTCTGGGACATTTCTGACCGGACACCCACCCTCGCTGGACTGTCATATCCTGCATAACAAAGCGGCACATTTAATATGAATAGATTTTCTAGTTACCTCATTTGCTGCTTAATGACCTACTGCAGATAATCTTCAGAACTTTTAATATATCAGATTAGCTGTACTCCATTGATTTCTAGCCTCTTCTTTCTGAGAAGCATTTTTACAGACTCATTAGTCAACCACCCAGTCTTTGTGGAGGAAATGTATTATCAGAATCTCTCTCCTTTTTTCAAATCGGAGTATAGTTGATTTCCAATGTTGTGCTAAGTTTCTGGTATACAGCAAAGTGATTCAGTTATCTAGAGAGATAGAGATATTATTGTTGTTGTTGCTTAGACACTAAGTCATGTCCAACTCTTTTGCGACCCCATGGATTGTAGCCCGCTAGGTTCCTCTGTCCATGGGATTCTCTAGGCAAGAATACTGGAGTGGGTTTCCATCTTCTGCTCCAGGGTATCTTCCTGACCCAGGGATTAAATATGAATCTCCTGTTTGGCAAGTGGATTCTTTACTGTTGAGCCACCTGGGAAGCCCTGATACAAAGATAAATAGATACTCTTTTTCCGTTGTGGTTTATTACAGGAAACTAAACAAAGATCATGGCATCTGGTCCCATCACTTCATAGCAAATAGATGGAGAAACAGTGGAAACAGTGACAGACTTTATTTTTCAGGCTCCAAAATCACTGCAGATGGTGACTGCAGCCATGGAATTAAAAGATGTTTGCTCCTTGGAAGCAAGCAGCCTAGACTGCTGTCTAGGTTAAAAAGCAGAGATGTTACTTTGCCAACAAAGGTCTATCTAGTCAAGACTATGGTTTTTCCAGTGGTCATGTATGGACGTGAGTGTTGGACTATAGTGAAAGCTGAGCAACAAAGAATTTATGCTTTTGAACTATGGTATTGGAGAAGACTCTTGAGAGTCCCTTGGACTGTAAGGAGATCCCACTAGAAGCTCTAGTAGAATCCACTCCTTGCATCTTCTAGCTTCTGGTGGCTCCCAGAGCTCCCCGGTTTATGACAGGAAAAATCCACATTCTGTCCCTATGACCACATGGCCTTCTCCTGTTCTATCTGTATAATCTCATTCAGCCTCATTCGCTGAAGGACAATCAATTTCCTTCATTATTCAAACTGTCTTCTGAAGTAGGGTTAGGGTTAGCTGGCTCATTGTTAAAGAACCCACCTGCCAATGCAGGAGATGCAGGTTTGATCCCTAGGTTGGAAAGATTCCCTAGAAAAGAAAATGGCATCTCACTCCAGTATTCTTGCCTGGGAAATCCCATGGACAGAGGAGCCTGGTGGGCTGCAGTCCACGGGGTTGCAAAGAGTCAGATGCAACTGAACAACTGAGGACACATACACACACATGAAGCAGGGCACACTATTCTATGATTCACCATGACTCATGCTGGATAGGCCTACTTACACGTACCAAAGCAATTATACCACAAAATTGAATTCAAAACTTTTGACATGTGGGGTGTGAAACATCTGGATTTCTCCTTTAAAATACAAGATTTTACTGATTTTCTGTCATATGAATGCAGTTGTATTCTGACTCTGAATTGTAATATTACCAAATTGTTGGTTCTCTTCTGGGTGGTTATGCTGTAGTTCTTTTATTTTCTTGACACTATCTGGTCATCTTATCCTGTTTATATTATTTGTACGTCCTTAGAGAATGTAAAAATGGTGTCTTCATGTAAAAAAATTAATAAATAAAGACCTTTATCACTGGCTTTGCCCACCCCCACTCAGATAATCCATCATGATCACCTTATCTCAGCACATTTTACTTAATTATATCACAAAGACCCCTGACTAAAATAAGATCATTCACAGGTTCTAAGGATTAGGATGTGATATACCTTTATAGTGACCATCTGTCCCCATTTTCCTGAATGGGAAGGATTTTCCAAGACTTGGGACTTTCAGCACCAACATGGAAATTGACCACTTACCCTACTCTGAGAGGCAAACTTCAGAAGATTAAAATCCTCAGGCAGAATGAGGCAGTGATTCTGCAAGTGTNTTAGGATGTGATATACCTTTATAGTGACCATCTGTCCCCATTTTCCTGAATGGGAAGGATTTTCCAAGACTTGGGACTTTCAGCACCAACATGGAAATTGACCACTTACCCTACTCTGAGAGGCAGACTTCAGAAGATTAAAATCCTCAGGCAGAATGAGGCAGTGATTTTGCAAGTGTGGCCCCATCATCATCATCATCATCATTCCTAGACTCCACCCCAGATCTATGGAATCAGAAACTTTGAGGGTGAGGCCCAGAAATCTGTCTTAATAAGGCTTGAGGTTGATTTTAAGATTCACTAATGTGGAAGAATCACTAGAGTAAGATTTGAGTCTTGGCCAAAAGTTGGGCAAAGGNAACTTTGAGGGTGAGGCCCAGAAATCTGTCTTAATAAGGCTTGAGGTTGATTTTAAGATTCACTAATGTGGAAGAATCACTAGAGTAAGATTTGAGTCTTGGCCAAAAGTTGGGCAAAGGAAAAAAGCTAACCGGAACTGTGGCTGCCAGCTCTGGCAGCACCTTTGAATCACATGAAAAGTACTGATGTAAAAACACTGATGCCCAAGCCCCATAATTGGTCCAGAGTGAAACCTGAACAATGGTGTTTTTCAGCAATGCCCCAGCTGATTACAGTGTGAGCAGGGGCCAAGAACCTCAGCCACAAGACTTAATCCAGAGGCAGCAGTAATGAGTGCGTTGAGTGTGGGCTTCAGAGCAGGTTTGCCTGTAGCCCCTTTTGTGCTCCAAGTCACAGAATAAACAAAACCCTGCTTTCCTTTTGAACTTAAAAAGACTGAAAGACCATATTTCTTTGGTCTAGCTACAGATGGCTGAAAAATGTAATTTCAGGGTAACTCGACATAAACAGGAGTATGTGAATAGTTTAGGCAGGAAAAGGGTCCCAAGTTAAGACAGAGTAAGGTAAGGATTTGAAATGCAAGAAGAGCAGGAATTCTGACTCCTTGGCCAGTGATGTGTATCATGTCCAACTCTGTGTGACCCCGTGGACTCTAGCCCGCCAGGCTCCTCTGCCCATGGGATTCTCCAGGCAAGAATACTGGAGTGGGTCGCCATGCCCTTCACCAGGGGATCTTCCCAACCCAGGGACTGAACCTGAGTCTCTTATGTCTCTTGCATGGACAGGCAGGTTCTTTACAACTAGAGCCACATGGGAAGCCCAAGAATGAATCTATAGCAAGGGTGGAGACTATTTCCCATGCTTGGTGATGTGAGTTCACTAGAGAATTGCTGTCCTCTGCCCATGTGTCTCCAGCCAATGTAGCAGTATATTGACAGCTGTTCCCCCTCCACCCATAATCTAAAATCAAAGGATCATTTCCCTCAGGTATACCTTATATGGATGGAGCCTGAGCATTTAAAACCAGGAAGCTGGTGGTGAAGATTTGGGAGCCAACTGAGAGATGCCCTGGATATTAAAAAGATTATCCTGAAGTGATTCCTCCATTTGTTAGTGTGTGGGAGGAAAAGGAAGACCCGGGGGAGGAAGAGAAGAAATCAGCAGAAAGGAGGAGCAGGGACAAGAGGACAGAGGAGCATGTATCTCCTCTGGGAATGTCTCTGAAAGGACCCAAGGCAAGATCCTCATCAGTGAAAGGAAGAGGGATGGGACTGAGGGCTGGTCCACAAAGGTCAGGGGAGTAATTGCTTTCAAAAAGTTTAGGCAACTTTTACAAAGAAGTATGACTGTGAAGGGACAGGTCTTAGGAAATACCAAGGTCATGATATTTTTAAAGACAGGGCAGACTTAATCATATTTTACACAGGAAAAGGGGGATATGATGAGGGAGAGACTGAGGATTCAAAAAAGATCAAGACATGAAAGCAATAAAAATGTCCATTGACAGATGAATAAAGAAGATGTGGTACATATATGCAGTGGAATATTACTCAGCTGTAAAAAAGAATGAAATCATGCCATTTGCAGTAACAGGGATGGACCTAGAGATAATCATGGTCCAACTCTCACATCTGTACATGACTATTGGAAAGACCATAGCTTTGACTATATAGACCTTTGTTGGCAAAGTGATGTCTCCGCTTTTTAATATGCTGTCTAGGTTTGTCATAGCTTTCCTTCCAAGGAGCAAGTGTCTTTGAATTTCATGGTTGTGGTCATCATCTGCAGTGATTTAAGAGCCCAAGAAAATAAAATCTATCAGTGCTTCCACTTGTTCCCCTTTGTTTGCCATGAGGCTTATTCTATGGAGAGACTGAAACAGAGAGTATATAGAGCTGAGGTCATAGTACAGACTGAACTACAGAAATTAAATCAAAGTTGACACACTGGCTTCTGAGACTCTGGCCTCCTTTCCCACCTTAGTTTTGAGAACATGGGCTGCCATGCTTAGGCGCATCCTCACATTAAGGGGAATTTGAGGATTTCTCATCAGCTCTGACAAAGACCTACACATAGCAATGGAAAGAACCCCCCCAGGTTTCTCTTAGTTGAATCCCCCAGTTAATGAGCTCTGCCCATGGATACTCTATTTATTTATTTATTTTTATTGAAGTATAGTTCAATTTCCTGGTGGCTCAGATGGTAAAGAATCTGCCTCCAGTGCAGGAGACCTGTCTGTGTTCAGTCTCTAGGTAGGGAAGATCCTCTGGAGAAGGCAATGGCAACCCATTCCAGTATTTCTGCCTGGAGAATTCCATGGACAGAGGAGCCTGGCATGTGTTAGGACCAAACAGGCACCATGACAAGCTTCAGGGAGCCAACGTAGGCCAAAGCCTCCTTTGCAGAGGAGCTGAGTCATTGCCAGGGAGGAATTGGGATCATCCTCTGCTGGCATCAGGAGTTGACCAATCAGTATACTCCCCGTAGTCTAGTTTCAGCCTATCAGGATGAGGGTAGAAATCCCCAAAGAAAGCCCATGCAAGCAAAAATTTAGCCAATCAATAAATACCAAGTAACCCTTGCAACCAATCCACCCTTGCCAACTCCCTGTCTTTGTCCTAAATCTATAAATACTACTGTAACTCAGGGCTCAGGGCTCTTGCTCCACTCCACTGCATTGGATGTGGCAGAGGCCCTGGCTCGAGTCAGAAATAAATTCCCTTTTTGCTTTTGCATTGCTGTGGATGTCTTGTTTTCTCAGTTTTGGGGATTCGGACTGTGGGCATAACAGCAGACTATAGTCCATGGGGTCACAAAGAGTCAGACACAACTGAGTGACTATCACTCATTCACATAGTTGAATTACAATGCTGTGTTAATTTCTGCTATACAGCAAAATGACTCATTATACATACATATATATATGTGTGTGTAGGTGTGTGTGTGTGTGTATACATATTTGTTTTCATATTCATTTCCATTATGGTTTATCACAGGATATTGAATGTAGTTCTCCATGCTTTACAGTAGGACCTTATTGTTTATCCATCGTATATACACTAGCTTGCATCTGCTAACCCCAAGCTCCCAATCTATCCCCCCCTCCTTCACAGCCACATGTCTGTTCTCTACATCTCTGAGACTGTTTCTGTTTTACGGATGGGTTCATTTGTGTCACATAAGCGATGTCTACAGCATTTATCTTTCTCTGTCTGACTTACTTCACTTAATATGATCATCTTGACGACTCTCCATGTTGCTGCAAATGGCATTACTTGTTCTTTGTTATGATTGAGCAGTATACCATTGTATGTACGGACCATATAAAGATACTTTTTAATGAACTGCACTTCAAGTATGAACTGACAGCCAAAGATCAGGAGACATTTGACAGAAGCATTTAGCATCCAGGGTTTCTCACCCTCCACACTGCTGACATTTGAGGCCAGATAAATTTTTGTTGTGGGGAAGGGTGTGGGCAGCCTATGCACTATAGAATGCTTGGCAACATCCCTGACCTCTACCCACTAGAGAGGGTAGCACCCCTACTCCAGTGGGAGCAACAAGAATATCTCCAGATTCAGAGAGATGATATGGGGGGGGGGGGGCATTCAAGATTG
>SJYX01016707.1:136908-167054 GCA_006410675.1 Oreotragus oreotragus | reverse complement strand
CTATTACACACCTTTGATGTCATCTTCCACATGAAGAACTCTGGCCCAGAACACTTGCATCAGGCTCTGCAGTGAGTAAAAAATGGACTTCCCTCAAGTGCAGCCTCCACGATTGGGGGCAGAGCTCTTCCAGCAGTTAATTTTATGTCAGTTGCTCCAGAAGGGAATGTGCCAGCTCAGAACTAAGGCATGATGCGAGGTGTGTGTGTGTGTGTGTGTGTGTGTGTGTGTGTGTGTGTTAGTCACTAAGTCATGTCTGACTTTTTGCAACCCCACTGACTGTAGCCCACCAGGCTCCACTGTCCATGGGATTTCCCAGGCAAGAATACTGGAGTGGGTTGCCATTCCCTTCTCCAAGAGATCTTCCTGATCTAGGGATGAAACCCAGGTCTCCTGCATTGCAGGTGGATTCTTTACCATCTGAGCCACCAGGGAAGGCCATCCTATGAGGTAACCGGATGCAAAGCCTAAGGGGCACTGACATGGAAGGTGGGAAAGTATGTTTGAAGAACTGAAACATCCAGAAAACAAGGGGAGAGAGGGCAGGTCTCCCCAGGACACATCAAGGAGATTGCCTTTCTCCTAAGAACACAATGAAGCCAGGGTAAGGTTTCAAGCGTGGGGACAGGAAGACAAGGTGACATAGTCAGATCCACATTTGTAAAAGGACACTCTGGCTGCTACAGGGGAACATTCTCGAGAAGGGACTGTGGACACAAAGTGGAGGAATTGGGGGAACAATGAGCTGACCCCAGCGCAGAGTCGTGTGGCTCCCTCACGGTTAGCCCTTGGACCAGCAGATAGAGAGTGCAGCACAAGCCTCCTGTCTCAAGCTGGCCATGCTCTGTGTGTGGCTTCCAGGCACAGTGGACGGACAGAGGATGGGACGTGGGTGGCCATGGCTGCAGAAGAGGGAAACCTGTGGTCAGGGTGATGCTTCCAGCATGAGAGAAGTTCACATGGGAACACAGCGGTGGAGACTCCTCTCAGTCTAACTCAGCAACATGTTTTCATCTCCATTCAGGCCTCTCCATGCAGCAGTCCATCACACACATCAATGACAACCTGGTTTGGGACAAGCCGGTCATCTTGTTGGAGCTCTGTAGTTCATCCCAGAGGTGGGCTAGGAAAAGATTCCTTAGTTGTTCAGTTACTCAGTCATGTCCAACTCTTTGCAACCCCATGGACTGTAGCCCGCCAGGCTCCTCTGTCCATGGGATTACCCAGGCAAGAATACTGGAGTGGGTTGCCATTCCCTTCTCCAGGGGATCTTCCTGACCCAGGGATTGAACCCTCGTCTTTTATGTCTCCTACACTGGCAGGTAGATTCTTTACCAGTAGTGTCATCTGGGAAGCTCTCTTTAGTTGAGGGGCTATAAGAAAAAAAAACCTCACCTGAAGCCCTGAAAGCAGTAACAGAGAAACCTTCTCCATCCACTCACCGTTTGTGAGCAATCACAACTCATGTGATGACATCTTTCTAAACTCCTAGTCAGCTAGCCCCTGCAGCACTGGCACATGGAAATAAGGAGAGAAATCTCCATAGTCAGGTCTTGTTTCACAGGGCAAGGAGCAGAAAGTGGACAAGTTCAGTATCATGCTCTTGACTAACCTCTGGTTGTTTTATCCACAAATCCTGATAAAGTCCCATCATTATCCCTGCCCTGTGGACCCCTGCCTCTCAGGAGGTCACATCAAGCAGATAAGCCTTCATTTGTATTCAGTTAAGCATCTGTTAGCAAAAGGACAGACTGTTTGGAAAGGGGCAACGTGACAGCCTGTAGAGTCCAGTGCCACAGCCACGAGAAAAACATCAGAGCAGCAGCCGAGAAGAAACAGAGGTGGTAAGCACACCTCAGAGCCCTGCAGTCTATCAGCAGGGCTGGGGAGCTGGTCCAGCGAGTTCTTCAGTCTGTTTACATTGCAGTAAAGGGCTTTCAGAACTGGTGAGCCCTGCTCCTGAGAAGGTGAACGCTATAGACTGGATGTTTGTGTCCCTCCAAAAATTCACAGGGTGAAACCCTAACCCCTAACGTACTGGGGCCTTTGGGAAGTAACTGTGTTTAGAGCAGGTCATGAGGGTGGACCCCATGATGGGATCCGTGCTGTTTTTTTAAAAAATAATTTGTTTACTTATTTAATGTTTGGTTGTCCCGGGTCTTTGTTGCTGCATGTGGGCTTTTCTCTAGTTGTGGCGAGCGGGGACCACCCTCTTGTGGTGTGCAGTCTTCTCACTGCAGTGGTTTCTCCAGTTGGGGAGCACAGGCTTTAGAGCACACAGGCCTCAGTAGCTGTGGCACGTGGGCTCAGCAGTTGCCATTTCCAGGCTCTCTAGAGCACATGCTCAATAGTCATGGCACATACATAGGCTTAGTTATTCCTCAGCATGTGGGATCTTCCTGGATCAGAGATCGAACCCGTGTCTCCTGCATTGGTGGACAGTTTCTTTACCACTGAGACACCAGGGAAGTCTGGGATCCATGCTCGTACAAAAAGAAGAAGAGACACTAGAACTTTCTTTCCACCGTGTGAGGACACAGCAAGGAGGAGGAGGCCTGCTTAGAGAACAGACTTGGTTGCCAAGGCAGGGGTGGGGGGTGGAGTGAGAGTTCGGGGTAGCAGATGCAAGCTATTATATAGAGAATGAATAACAGCACGGTGCTACTATATATCCCAAGAATCCTACTCAATACCTTGTGATAAACCACAATGGAAAAGAATACATGTTGTTGTGTTGTTCAGTCACTCAGTCCTGTCTGACCCTTTGTGACCCCATGGACTGCAACACACCAGGAGTCCCTGTCCTTCACTATCTCCCAGAGTTTGCTCAAATTCATGTCCATTGAGTTGATGATGCCATCCAACCATCTCATCCTCTATCATCCCCTTCTCCTCCTGCCTTCAATCTTTCCCAGCATCAGGGTCTTTTCAAATCAGTCAGCTCTTTGCACCAGGTGGCCAAAGTATTGGAGCTTCAGCATCAGTCCTCCAATGAATATTCAGGGCTCATTTCCTTTAGGATTGACTGGTTTGATCTCCTTGCTGTCCAAGTGACTCTCAAGAATATGTAAAAGAAAAATATATATGTGTATTAATATATACATACATGACCCATGTCAAGTGTAGGAATTTTTTCCATCTCAAGTGACAGCAAAAGACTCATGCATGAGGTGGTCTTTTGCTGTCACTTGAGATGGAAAAAATTCCTACACCTCCCCCAAAATGCAAGGATAGAACAGAAAGAAGACAAGACAAGAATAAAGAAAGGAGCTCAAAACACAGAATAGAAAGTTATTGTTATTTACAGATGACAGACAGGTCTGTCTACTTGGAAATCTTAACAAATCCACTGAAAAATGATCAGATATTACATATGATTTGACAGACTTTTTGGGGGGAGGGGGACTCCAAAATCACTGCAGGTGGTGACTGCAGCCATAAAATTAAGAGACACTTGCTCCTTGGAAGAAAAGCTATGACCAACCTAGACAACATATTAAAAAGTGAAGACATTACTTTGTCAACAAAGGTCGATTTAGTCAAAGCTATGGTTTTTCCAGTAGTCATGTATGGATGTGAGAGTTGGACTATAAAGAAAGCTGAACACCAAAGAATTGATGCTTTTGAACTGTGGTGTTGGAGAAGACTCTTGAGAGTCCCTTGGACTGCAAGGAGAACCAACCAGTCCATCCTAAAGGAAATCAGTCCTGAATATTCATTGGAAGGACTGATGCTGAAGCTGAAACTCCAATACTTTGGCCACCTGATGCAAAGAACTGACTCAATGGAAAAGACTCTGATGATTGGAAACATTGAAGGTGGGAGGAGAAGGGGGCGAGAGAGAATGAGATGGTTGGATGACATCACAGACTCTATGGATGTGAGTTTGAGTAAACTTCGGGAGTTGGTGATGGATAGGAAAGCCTGGAGTGCTGCAGTCCATGGGGTCACAAAGAGTCAAACACAGCTGAGCCACTGAATTGAACTGAACAAGTTGAATATGTAGAAATCAGTAGTTATCCTAGGAAAAAAAGCAAAGCCAACTAGAGATCGCTGTGGGGAAAGATTATATTTGGATGAACAACAAATACTATGGAGATACCTAGAAATTGAAAAGAAATGTGCAAGACCTATGTGAAGAAAACTGTAAAACTTGACTGAAAGTCATAAAATGCTATAAAAACAATAATATAAAGAAATACTTTCTTCCCTAACTATGCCCCAGTTTGGTCATAAAGTCAATGTAATTCTGCCTGTCGGTGGCATCTGAGATGTCTTAGATGTTCCACTCTAGGATGTCTGTGAGACCTGAATAACTCTCTCTTTTAGAGAGAACTATGATGCTGGAGAGGAGAAGGCAATGGCACCCCACTCCAGTACTCTTGCCTGGAAAATCCAATGGACGTAGTAGCCTGGTGGGCTGCAGTCCATGGGGTCGCTAACAGTTGGACAGACTGAGCGACTTCACTTTGACTTTTCTCTTTCATGCATTGGAGAAGGAAATGGCAACCCACTCCAGTATTCTTGCCTAGAGAATCCCAGAGATGGGGGAGCCTGGTGGGCTGCCGTCTATGGGGTCGCAGAGTCGGACACAACTGAAGCGACTTAGCAGCAGCAGCAGCAGCAGCATGGTGCTGGAGATGGAGAAGGCAATGGCACCCCACTCCAGTATCCTTGCCTGGAAAATCCCATGGACAGATGAGCCTGGTAGGCTGAAGTCCACGGCATCGCTGAGAGTCGAACACGACTGAGCGACTTCATTTTCACTTTTAACTTTCATGCATTGGAGAAGGAAATGGCAACCCACTTCAGTGTTCTTGCCTGGAGAATCCCAGGGACGGCAGAGCCTGGTGGGCTGCCATCTATGGGGTCGCACAGAGTTGGACACGACTGAAGCAACTTAGCTGCAGCAGCAACATGATGCTGGAGGAGACTCTTAGAGCCCCTTAGACAGAAGATGAGATGGTTGGATGGCATCACCAACTCAATGCACATGAGTTTGAGCAAGCTCTGGGAGATGGTGCAGAACAGGGAAGCCTGGTGTGCTGCAGTCCATGGGGTCACAAAGAGTCGGACACGCCTTGGTGACTGAATAAGGACAGAGTGGGTTTCTGCTCATTTCAGCCAATGAGTCAACCTAAGCTGCCCTTCCATCTCTTGTGGGCCCATATGTTTTGAGTCTTGGGTCCTCACATGCATCCCACTGCATTTCTCTCCAAATGAACTTTTGCAGCTTCTTGCAAAAAAAAAAAAAGATTTAAGATCTGGGAGCAGTTTTAACCAGCTTTAGCATTTATGCTCCTTCCCATTAACTGGCTCAGGTCCATGACTATTGGTTCAGACTCACAAGGACTTATGCTTTTGAACTGTGGTGTTGGGGAAGATTCTTGAGAGTCCCTTGGACAACAAGAAGATCAAACCAGTCCATCCTAAAAGTCAGTCCTGAATATTCATTGGAAGGACTGATGTTGAAGCTGAAACTCCAATACTTTGGCCACCAGATGCAAAGAACTGACTTACTGGGAAAGACCCTGATACTGGGAAAGATTGAAGGCAGGAGGAGAAGGGGATGACAGAGGATGAGATGGTTGGATGGCATCACCAACTCAATGGACATGAGTTTGAGCAAGCTCTGGGAGTTGATGACGGACAGGGAGGCCTGGCATACTGCAGTCTGTGGGGTCACAAAGAGTTGGACATGAATAAGCAACTGAACGGAACTAAACCTCTTGGGTCAAGCACATACCACCTATCCAAATGGCTACAACCCAGAGAAACAGAGTCCCACAAACTAGGTTGAGTCAGGAAAAAAGGGTGTTGGTGATGGAAGCAATGACTGACTCTTTACCTCGTGGTCTGCCATTGGCTTCCCAGGTGGTGCTAGTGATAAAGAACTGACCTGCCAGTGCAGGAGGCAAAAGAGATACGGGTTCAATCCCTGGGTCAGGAAGATCCCCTGGAGAAGGGCATGGCAACCCACTCCAGTATTCTTGCCTGGAGAATCCCATGGAAAGAGGAGCCTGATGGGCTACAGTCTAGGGGGTTGCATACACACACACACACACTCCCAGGTGCACATATGTGAGAGGGCACGTACACACACACACACATACCATGGTCCCTCCTTTCTCCACTATTCCCCACTCTCTGCCTCCATCCTTGGTTAATTGCTGGCAAAAGAAAGAAGCTGACTGGCCTACAGTGGTACCTTGTGCTGCCCCCAGGCATCTTGAGATGAAGACGAGATACAGCTTCCACATCAGGGTCTCACATGGCAAAGCCCAAACCACACCAGACTTGGGGGCTGGAGGCGCCTGCCTCCTGGGGCCCCAAGGCAAATACACACCTGGCTCTCAACTCGGAGGAATGTCCTCTGCATGTGACAGCCCTCTCATTCCTGCCTACCCTTTGGGTGTGGGAAGCAATTTATCTGTGAGGTTTGCAGGGGAAGAGATGGGCATGAGAGAACCCACAGCTTCTCCCATTTGCAGGATGTGCTAAATAGTCTTAACAGGTGGCAAATTACTACCTGAGGAGTGTAAGGAGTTGGAGGGCAGGGGGCCACCTGGCCATAGAGCCCCACATGAGTGGGGAGAGGCAGGTGAGTGGTGGAATGGCTCTCAGTAGTGGGGACATTCCCCTCCCCAGGGCACTGAAATGTGCCTGCTGCCTAAACCTGGGTGACATACCCAAATAGACCCATTGCCCTCCCCTTCAAGTTCTTCTACATGAGTCACAATCCCCCAGGAGCCCTCTGATTCTTTGACCCTCCAGGATCCAGGGCTCTAACCCCATGGTAAGAAGACAGAACATTGCCCATTACCAGTCAGCGGTTAGAACTCTCCAAACTAGACAGGCACAGCTGAGCACACATCTCCCATTCTCGGCAGGAAAACTGCTCACAGAAGGCACCGTGTTTCAGCTCTAACTCTTGGAGGGAGAGGAAAATAGGTATCTAGCCTGCAGTCACTTCTAACATCAGTAACTTGCCGAGTTAATGTAAAAGGGGACACAGAGGCAGACATGAGGCAGACACTTTAATCATGCATCTTAACTTCATTTTATTACAACATCAAGGAAAATAATTAGTTGCAGGAGGAATGATCCTAGAGATAAGCAGAGATTAAGCTGCTCACAACTGCATTGTCTACACCTTCCTACAAGGGTATAAATATCACGGGTCTCTGTGCATGCATTGCGGGACTGCGGTGCACATGGGTATCGTGTGATGAAGACTTCTCTTGAGGGCGCTGTTCCTTTTTCATTTCTTGATGGATGATGGTTGAAGGTGGTGTCTCCTGGCAGACTAGGAAGGGACTCTCCCACTAGGACTGGGACCCGGCCTTTTTCTTCTGGAATTTTCTGAACTGAGACTGGATGGCCACTGCCGCGCGTTCTGTCTCTGGCGCGTCCATGTCAATGTCGAATTCCTCTTGAACCTTCTTCTGCCCATCTGGAGCAAGAAAAACACAAACAGAAGGTGATCACTGAGCAGTGAGCGGAAAGACAGTGGCTCTGGATTAAGCCAGGCTCCAGGCACCACGCGGCACCTCCCCCAGCACAAGACCTAATTTGCAAAGTACAAGCTAGTGGAGCATGTCCTGGGCTTCCTCAGAGCTCAGAAGCAGCCGTCTTCTGACTGCCTAGTCACTACCCCTGCCAGGGAGGGATGAGGAAAGTCAGAAACAGTCTCAACATCATGGATACTTTCTGTACCAGTCTCTGTTCCTGGGGGCCCCATTTAATAATCAGGATTAACATACACAGAGTACTATATATAAAATAGAGTTTCCCTGGTAGCTCAGTTGGTAAAGACTTCACCAGCAATACAGGAGATCCAAGTTCAATCCCTGGGCCTGGAAGATTCCCTGGAGAAGGAAATGGCAACCCACTCCAGTATTCTTGCCTGGAAAATCCCATGAACAGAGAAGCCTAGTGGGCTACAGTCCATAGGGTTTCAAGAGTCGAACACAACTTAGTGACTAAACCACCATATATAAAGTAAGTGACAAAGACCTACCTATAATGGAAAAGAATCTGAAAAAGAATATACATACATGTGTATGTGTTTGTACTTTGCTGTACACTGAAATAAGCAGTATTGTAAATTAACTGTACTTCAATTTAAAAAACTTAAAACACTAACAGTGTTATTATTTTCCTCTGCTTTCTCATGTAGATACATTTTTTTTTCTTCTTTTATATTTTTACTGATTTGTATTTATTTTTTTATCTTTGGTTATATTTATTTTTTTATTGTATTATTATTATTTACTTTACAATATTGTATTGGTTTGCCATACATCAACATGAATCCACCACAGGTATACGCATGTTCCCAATCCTGAACCCCCCTCCCACCTCCCTCCGCATACCATCCTTCTGGGTCGTCCCAGCGCACCAGCCCCAAGCATCCTGTATCCTGCATCAAACCTAGACTGGCGATTTGTTTCTTACATGATATTANATTATTTACTTTACAATATTGTATTGGTTTGCCATACATCAACATGAATCCACCACAGGTATACGCATGTTCCCAATCCTGAACCCCCCTCCCACCTCCCTCCGCATACCATCCTTCTGGGTCGTCCCAGCGCACCAGCCCCAAGCATCCTGTATCCTGCATCAAACCTAGACTGGCGATTTGTTTCTTACATGATATTATACATGTTTCAGTGCCATATTATTTTTAATTGATTGCTGATTGCTTTACAATATTGGCTTGATTTCTGTCATATATCAACATGAATTAGCCATAGGTGTACATATGTTCCCGGCCTTCTTGAACCTCCCGAGATATAATTTAAATAGTGCTACAGCTAATGGACCCAGTGGTAGCTTTTGCTCAGAACAGCTCCAATTAACAGAGGCACTGAGCTTCTACGCATACACACGAGAGATTTACTGATTGAATGAGGGCTTGTTTCTACTATTGTCACAGATGGATGATACCATCCGACCTTCACATTCAAGCTGGACTTGCACATCTTAACAGTTTGTTTAAACGACGTAGGCTTCACATTTGTTTGCTGTGGCAAGGGGCTGTACTCATTCACAGTTAAGATCCTTGAAAATAGGATCGGTGCCATGGTGAAGTGATCACCTGTGTTGAGGCTCCCTTTGTGCTGTGTACCTTTCTAGCCAAATATAAGAAAAATAAACAGACCCTCTAGTCACAGAAGGGAAGAATTGTTAATACTCCTTCAGTTTAGTGACAGTCAATCATCAGAATTATCAAAGGCACTATTTTTTACTGGAGTCATGAGGACCCACCCCAGACTCAGGCTGCCTATTCATGGCCACAGCGGAAGCACTCCTTCAAACAAGACCAAGTTAGAGTAATCAGCATCCCTGGGCAGAGGGTCAGACAGTCCTACTTTCTAAAAAATGCTCTCAGATGCAGCCAGGGTTGAGATCCAGCTACTTGGCTTAAGATGAGGCCCTGGGGTTAACCCCTGAAAGAACTGGAGGCAGAACCCCCCACTCAGCACCTGGGCTGAGAACATACCCGCCATCCTGGGCTCGCACCTGGAGCAGAGGTCAGGACAGCGTGTGGAGCACATCCAGCTTGGGGATGGAGAACGGGGAGCACTGGAGGCAGGACAGGAAGCCCACCCAGGGAGCACTGCCAGGGCTTTACTCCTTGACCTTATCACCAGCATCCTGAGTTCATCACTTAACCTGAGTGTGGTCCAGCCCTTCTCCATCTGTCTTACTTTGTGCCCTTGGATGACAATATCCAGTCAGCATCCCCAGCACAGAGGGTCAAGGATGCTGGGGTTACATGCAAGTGACAGGTTCCTTCTCTCCTGCTTACTCTGTTCTGTTTTCTCTCTCTCATAGATAACCAGATAGATAATGTTAGATGATAGTTTAGATAGATGGATAGATAGATAAATAGATATGATAGATTAAATAGACATCTGTGTTCAGTCGCTCAGTCATGTCCAACTCTTTGTGACCCCATGGACTGTAGCCCGCCAGCCTCCTCTATCCATGGAATTCTCCAGGCAAGAATACTGGAGTGGGTTGCCATTTCCCCCTCCAGGGGATCTTCCCAAACCAGGGAACAGACCTTCATCTCCTGCATTGGCAGGAATATTCTTTACCACTGAGCCACCTAGGAAGCCCATAGATTAGACAGATGGCAATAGATAGAAAGAACAGGTAGATAGATGAGAGCGAGAGAGAGACGTGTCTGACTGCATAACTTTCCCTTTGCAGATCCTTAAGCAGGCTCCCCTCAGTTTTCTCAGAGATCAAGCAGGTTGTGCCCAGAGCCCTCCAATCCCATCTCCATCTGGGAGGAGAAGATGCTGGCTTTGTAAGCCTTACTGGACTGACTGGTCCATGACCTAAATCAGTAAGATTGTTTCCCTCTGTCTCAGATTGACCACCGAGATTTTGAGCAGTCTGATGTCCATGGATTATTTGGGAGTGATATTCTTTAACCCATGGGACCCCAGATGATACAGAGAATCATGGGATTGTCTCTTACTGCATTGGGTAGTCATCCACATTTTAATCCCCACTCCAAGTCCCTTTCTTCAGAGATTCTCTAAGGAGCAGAAACATCAGGAAGGATGGGAGTTTCCTGAGGCTCAAATTCATCCTTTAAAAACATTTCACCAAGGTTATCACTGGCTTCCCAGGTGGCCTAGTGGGAAGAAGCTGCCTGCCAAAGTAGGAGATGTGGATTCCATCCCTGGGTCAGGGAGATCCCCTGGAGAAGGGAATGCCTATCCACTCCAGTATTCTTGCCTGGGAAATCCCATGGACAGAGGANTCACTGGCTTCCCAGGTGGCCTAGTGGGAAGAAGCTGCCTGCCAAAGTAGGAGATGTGGATTCCATCCCTGGGTCAGGGAGATCCCCTGGAGAAGGGAATGCCTATCCACTCCAGTATTCTTGCCTGGGAAATCCCATGGACAGAGGAACCTCGTGGGCTGTGGTCCACAGGATCACAAAAGAGTTGGACATGACTTAGCAACTAAACAAAAACAAAAATGCTTATCACAAGAGCGTGTGACTGGAGTGCAAGTATCTATCAAACCAGCCCAAGATGGCTCCAGCTCGTCTGTCCTTGTCAGAGAGCAGAAGCAATATCTTGTGCACTGAGAATCATCACCGGATGGTCTGGAGTCCCAGGTGCTTCTCCTCCCAGAGGATCCCTTG
The DNA here is from genome assembly GCA_006410675.1 of Oreotragus oreotragus. NCBI lineage: Eukaryota > Metazoa > Chordata > Mammalia > Artiodactyla > Bovidae > Oreotragus > Oreotragus oreotragus. The sequence continues at coordinate 155,878 of SJYX01016707.1, read as the reverse complement.
TATCTACTGTAGCCTGATTGCAGAGGGGGAGAATGAGATCTGACTCAAAAGAAGATGGGAGATTTTCTCTGTCAGAGTTAAAATGCTGCTGCAGCCTGAAGCTTTTGAGCAGCCTGGTTCGTCTTTTACCTCTTACAATAATGGAAGAAAACAGCAATATTATTTTTTGACACATGATGAATGAAGATGGGGAAAATTATGTATATTTAGGGAATATGTAATGAGACAGTAAGGATGGGTCATAAAAATGGATTTTGCAATTATATCTTCAACTAATATCTTCAGCCAAAGTGATTTATAGATTCTTCCCTCCTTTGAAAAATATTCCAGCATTTTAAAAAGAAAACCACTGATGTTTCAGGAGTCTTTATTTGGTAGAGTCCAGCATTTCTTGGAGGTCTGCCATGGTTAGTGCTTCCGCTGAGCTGCCCAGGGATATTCAAAGCAGGAGGAGGACTCAGACTGTGGTGGAAAAGAAGCAATTAGAACTGTTGACATTGACACAGGGTTCAATGCAAATGATGTGAGAGAGCCTGGCAATGGGTCCATGTCATCCTGGGAGCTAGAAAAAAAAAGCAGCTCTAAGCACCCCACGCTCAGCAAGAGTGAGGGAATGATGGCGAAGGGCAATAAGGGACCACAGCCAGCGCCCAGTGCCCCCGGCCCTGTGGACATCCCCCACTAATGCCAAGGCTCCCTCCCAAGGCCTGGGTGATGGTGACAGTGGAGGGGTGCAGGAGGGCTATATGAAACCTCCCTTTGCCATCACTCCAGGGCAGAAGAGAGATGCCGACCAGCAGCATCAGCCGAAACCCAAAGGTAGGACCTTGGCCTTGCCTGCCGGGGACAGGAAGGGCCCTGGAGGGAATGAGTTCCTTCCAGGGCACACCCTATCCACTCCCCCACATTACTACTCTTCATGGGGCTGCCTCTGTCTTATTCTACTCCCTGCTCTACTTCCCGTTTGGTGGTCCATCACCCCATCTGAGTTCCATAAGGGCGGGGACTTCATCCATCTGGCTCCAGCGGCTCACACAGGGCCCAGCACATAGCAGGCGTTTCACAAGTAACCAATGGTTGATTGCAAGTAAGTCCATTGATTGATAAGCCAGGCAGCCGTCCAGTGCAGGCCTTTCATTTCCATGCGGCAGGGAGTCCTCAGCCGCCTCTTCCACCCCAGTGCTCTTAAGGAGGGGTCTGGGCAGCATGGCACAACAAAACCTCTGTGGGGCACTGACCCACCCAGCAACATGGTGAAAAAGAGGCAAGGTTTCTCTCCTGAATGGAAAATGTGCCAGAACAGTGCCTGTTCCTAGCACCAGTCCAGAGGAATAACGAAAGGAGGTCTCAGGCAGGCAGACAGCACCTCCAGCCTGCTGTGGGGTTGGGCCGATCCTCTCCCAGCCTTCAGACCCTCCCACCTCTGTTAAGGCTGCCAGCAGAAGCAGGGGTATAGGTCCAGACAAGGGTGGATTGGGGGTGTCTCTGCCTGCTCTGGGACCCTCAGGAAGGTTCCTAGCTCCTCTGAGTCTCAGTTTGCTCATCTCAAAAATGGAGAGGTAAAACTGTTTCTTAAAGAGCCTGCCTTGGGAATTCAGTGTGGCCTAGTGGTTAGGATTCCCAGCCTTCATTGCCGTGGGCCGGGTTCCATCCCTGGTCCGGGGACCGATATCCTGCAAGCTATGTGGTGTGGCCAAAAAAAATAAAAATAAATAAAAACTCCAAGCCTGCTCCACCTAGTCACAAATGTCATGAGTAAATTCAAGGCTGTGGTGTAAATTAAACCGAGACCCATTGGTGTGGGGCAGGACTTGGTAAGTCAGCAGAGGATGCAGGCAGTCACGTGGTTCTCCACCTGACCATCTGCTCAGTGGTGAGACTCACGGATGTTTGGGCCCCAACGCAAAGAGGGAGGGACTGCTTTCCAGCAGGGCCAGCCACATGACCACCAAACACAGCAAGGCCGGAGCCCCAGGGCATCAGGTCCCACCCAGTCTTTGGGGTGGCAGGTGGCATTTGCTGGGCTTGTGTTGGGATGGTCCTCACTCAGCAGGGCAAGGTGCAGAGAGTCCTCCACCTAAAGATGACTTCTGGGTCCTGCAAATACACACCCAGAACAGTACAAGAGAAAGGTGCCACCAGGCCCCACAGCTAGGAGGCCCTGAGGGCATCAGGCTCTGCACACTTCTCCACCAGAAGGGCCAGTAGATTCTGGCAAGCCATGCAGGGGACAAACGCCACCCTCATTTCCAGACCTCCCTGCAGCCACCCTTCCTCCCGTGTCCTCCGCCTGCTGCCACTCCATGAAGACCATCTGCCGCTCACATCTGCACTGGGTGGGCTGCACCTGGCATTTTTATGTAGAGTCCTGCTGCCTGGAGTGGACAGCACACATCCCGCCCAGCTCCTGACAGTAGCTTTTGAGCCTGGGTAGGCAGCATTTCACCAGAGCACCGTGTAAACTGCCCAGGACTGTGCAGTTCTTATCATTTGTTTCTCTCCGGGGTCCTAGAACTTTAGCATTTTTGTGTGTCCTCCAGGAAGGAATTCTGAAGCTAAATAGGAAAATGGTCAACTATTTATTCGAATGGTCAAATAGGAGATGGTTCATTCAAATCCACTGGTTTGACAGAAAAAGATATTGATTGCCAACTCCCCTGGAGCATGAGAAAAAAAACCACCTTCCTGACCATGGAGCTCCAGAGGTGTGAGCAAGACTCCCCACGAGCCCTTCAGACTTCACCCAAGAGAAGTGGGTCCGTTACCTGGGGCACCGGGTCTCAGAGACATGAGCAAGTCTGAGGAGGTGAGGCTCACAGTCTATCAGGCAAGGCAGCGGCAGTCTCAACTACAGTATCTAACTATCTGTGTCATCCATCTGTCTGTGTTCCCATCCATCTTCTCTCTCAGAACGAAAGGCACAGCTGTAAAACCATCCCAAACAATTATACTCTTTTCCCCAGGCAGAAACATCATCAACCAACCAAGGCGCAACACAGATCACTGTTGATGGCCCAGCCTGATGGAGAACCAATGCTCCCTGCAGCTCAGACTTCTTCCGTGACCTCCCCACCAGGAAGGAACCTCATTCTATTCAGACTTACACTCTAGACTATCCCTGGTGGCTCAGCAGTAAAGAATCTGCCTACCATTGCAGGAGACATGGGTTTGATCCTTGAGTCAGGAAGATCTCCTAGAGGAGGAAATGGCAACCCACTCCAGTATTTTTGCCTGGAAAATGCCATGGACAGAAAAGCCTGGCAACCTACAGACCATAGGGTCACAGAGTAGGACATGACTTAGCGACTGGAACAAGTAACAAGGTGTTTCTTACACTCTTTTCCTGAAATACAGCCTTCTCCTTGCAGAAACTGAGACAGGGAATGGCCCTGCTGCTTTGCATTTTATTACACCATCAGAGAATTGTTAAGGGAGCCCTTCTTGAAGACGCCGTTATAATAAGAACCAGTCTTCACCAAGCATTACATGGATTCTCCCTCATAGACATAAGAGGATTTTCTTTTATAGATCATTTGATGGCAAATGAAAAATCAAGAATCATAAATATAAAAGGAAGGAACTGTTACCAGGTGAAGACAATCCCAAATAGATACTACAAGCCTCTGACATGGCCATGAAAATCCAGCGAGGAAAACTGTTTGAGAGACAAAAATTCCCTTTGTGTGAATTCATCCTGATAAAGCACAGATCAGCCCTACAGCCCATTGAAATTTCTTGGTGAGCAGCCGTATCAGCCTGTAGTAGTGTGTTAGTCGCTCAGTCGTGTCTGACTTTGCAACTCCACGGACTGTAGCCGGCCAGGCTCCTCTGTCCATGGGATTCTCCAGGCAAGAATACTGGACTGGGTTGCCATTTCCTCTTCCAGGGGATCTTCCCACCCCAGGGATGGAGCCCAAGGTTCCCATGTCTCCTGTATTGCAAATGGATTCTTTACCTGCTGAGCCATTTTAGCTGCATGCATCACCTCTATAAAGGGCCTGTATCCAAATACAGCCACATTCTGAGGGATGGTGTGGTGGGGGGCTAGGGGTGCAGGGCTTCAGCATCTGAATTTGGGGTCAGACACAATTCAACACGTAACAGCACCCGATCTAACTTTGGGGCGCTCTAGGTTTTATTATTTCTTCTGTTACCTATCAATGGGTTTCCCAGGTGGTGCTAGGGCTAAAGAATCCACCTGCCAATGCAAGAGACATAAGAGATGTGGGTTTGATCTCTAGGTCAGGAAGATCCCCTGGAGGAGGGCATGGCAATCCACTCCAGTATTCTTGCCTGGAAAATCCCATGGACAGACAAGCCTGGTGGTCTACAGTGCATGGATCAAACAGAGTTGGACATGACTGAAGCAATTTAGCACGTACCTGTCAATAACTACTTAATTTTTTAATGAAACTATTTATTTTGCATTGGGGTATAACCAGTTAACAAACAAATGTTGAGACAGTTTCAGGTGAACAGCAAAGGGACCCAGCTATACATACACATGTCCTTTCTCCCCCAAATGCCTCTCCTATCCAGTGCTAGGTTTTAAAGTAGCTTCATGTTGTATGCATTGTCTGGCTTCTTTGGCCAGTTATGTGAGCTGCAGGAAATGTCCATGGTCCTCACTTTACAAAGGCTCAGAGACCATAACCTGCCTCACTGGAGAGCACCCGGTGAGTGCTGGCCATGGGCTGATTCAGAATCCAGGTCTTGCTCCAAATCTTCTTTTTATTCCCCCATGTGTTGTTACCCTGAGTTCCCTAGACTGAGACCAAGATGACAGCTTGCTATATGGACCAGTTACTATTGCCCAGGGAGAAAAAAGAAGTCTCAAAAAGTCCAAGTCTAAACACATGGTTGGGTCTACCAGTTCAGAAAATCTGTCTGTTTACCAGGCAGTCCAGGAGAATTCATATACCAAATTCAGTCGTTTGATAAATGGCCCAGAAGGCCTCCTGCAGGCCTGTCACTGTTCTAGGGGCTGGGACAGAACAGAGGACAAAACCCTGCTCTTCTGGAGAAACAGAAAATAAAAAGGTAAGTGTATAGATAAGCAATAGAGTTTCAGAAATTCCTCAAATAAAGCAGGGTGCTGAGTGGGAGAGGGAATGTGAGTGCTTTAATGTGTCTAATGGGCCTCCTAGGTGGCTCAGTGGTAAAGAAGCTGCCTGCCAATGCAGGAAACAAGGGAGACTCAGGTTCGATCCCTGGGTCAGGAAGATCCCCTGGAGTAACAGCAACCCATTCCCGTGTTCTTGCCTGGGAAATCCCATGTACAGAGGAGCCTGGTGCACTACAGTGCATGGGGTGACAAAGAGTCAGACACAACTGAAACAACTCAACAACAACAAAGGCCTCTGGGAAGGGGACAAGGGAGGTTGTCCCCAAAGCTAGCCTCACACTCACTTGCCCAGACCAAAGGGGTGACAAATACCACACTTTTTGAAAAATTATTCTTCACTGATTGAAAAAGTATTCTTCATCCTCCCAGTCCCCATCCAAGTGCAGAACTTCTCTCAATTAGCATGAGTTCTTTCAAAATTAAAAGACACGCAGTCATCCAGGGCAAAACAGAGCTATTCAGGGATCCTGCAACAGCTCTGGGTGTGATTTTTAAAGTTTGAAATTCAGCCTCATTCCAAAATATATGAACCCCATGCTTGATCAGAAGAGCTCTTATATTTGTTTCTGAGTTTATGATGATGCAAAGTCATTGCCTAGAGATACTGGCAGTAATTCATGAGCACAGGGGTTTGTGTATACACACACACATACACACACACACAGATATAAAGTCTTTCGTTTACACATTTATAACCCTCCATATTTTTGGATTTATTTTATAGAAACAAATTACCTCCTAAGGCCTAATCCCCTAGATCAGAAATTTGCACATAAGCAGTAAATTGGGATATAATTGTCCTGAGTGGGAGTTTGCCTTGATTAGGAGGCAAAGCACAGAGCGTACTATAAAAGAACCTAAATTTTAGTATGCCATCAAGAAATAACAGTCATTTAACTTAAGTATGCCTTGCAAATGGGGTATTTTAATGCCAAGTTTCTTAGAATGTCGTCCTACCTTCTTTCAAAGTGTAATGTTAACTGGGAAGGAATTAACATCTGTCAGTTGGGCTGCCCTTGATACACAGAGACTGTACTTGGGCTCCAGAGGCCTCTGAACTGGCCACTGACCCTCTCGAGCACCAGGGCTACAGAGTGAGCCAGGACAGCTAAGGTACCTTCCTTCATCAGGACCAAAACCCAGCCCTCCAGGCAGGGAAAACAGAGCCACAAATAAGAAAAGCAAGAATTGGGATTTTTATCCCTTAAGCCTCAAATTGGATCAAAATACACGCAGAGAACAAGGCAGCTAGTGTTAGAGAAAAGGTCAGCTCCTCCCGAGGAAAAAAAATAGTAATAAAAATAAATTAGTATACCTAGTTCATCACAATGCTGGCACAGAGCATCCAATGAAACGCTAATAAAAACAAAGACAACACATTCTTTTAAAAGCTGGAAATGAACACGAAGAGGCCCCAGCTTCCTCAGCCAGTTTTTCCCGAGTTAAAACAGAGTCTCCCTTGCTGGGCAGCAGCGTGGAATGCAGCAAGCCAGCTCCAAGCTTCGGGCCATTTCTTGCTTCTGCCTGCTGGCTCGGGATTTATTGAACAGGGGCTGCTGGCGCAGAGAATTGCAATTTTCCAGGTCTCTGCTAAGCGGCAGAGATTAATGAGCAGGGTCAGGCATTAGTGGCAGTAGGCAAGGGGGGTGCTTTCTGCATTCACCATGTTCCCTCTCGCATCAAATGAAAACACAGTTCTCATTTCTCCTAACTTTCCCGTTACCAAGTCAGCACGCTTCTGGTCCTTACAGCTTTTTGCAAGAGAAAGAAATTCTCTTTTGCCCTAAAATAGAGGCATTTTGAATCCCACAGTCTCCAACACTCACGTCAGGCTTTGGTGGATACAAAGCTCCCCCCACTCCTTCCTTTCTCTCGATCTCATTATCTTATTTCTCTGACCCCTACCTGGATGCACCTTGCTCAGATAAGATTACTCCCAAGCTGTGGCATCTAGGAAATCAAATAAGTGCACATCTGTGGGACTCAGTGGAAAAGAATAAGCACTGGTGAGATCAAAAATTTCCCCAAACTCATTAAGTCTAGGAAAAGAAAAACAAAACAAAACCAAAAAATGATATAAATATTGTTAAAAACAGTTTTTCTATTGGAAAGGCAAAGTCAGTTCCTATTTGCATTAGTCTGCTCAGGGCTACCGAAACAAACTACCACAGTCAGTGCGGCTTAAATGGCAGACATTTATTTGTTCCCATTCCTGGAGGCTGGAAGTCCGAGGTCAAGGTGTCCACAGGTTTGGGTCCTCTGAGCTCTCTGCCTGGCATGCAGATGGCCATCTTTTCCCCGGGTCTTCACACGCTCATCCCTCTGTGTATCTGTGTCCTGATTTCTTCTTATAAGGACAGCAGACATCTCGGATGAAGGCCCACCCTAATGACCTCATTTTACCTTAATTACCTCTTTAAAGGCCATATTTCTAAATATAGTCACATACTGAAGCACCAGGGCTTAGGGCTTCAACAGAGGCATTTGAGGAGGACACATAATTCAGCCCATGACACTGGCCAGAATGCCTACATTTCCTAGCATAAAAATAAAGAAAGGCTGGATGAGTTACGATGAGAAACAGCTTCACTAAAGAAGCCTCAGATTCAAATCCCAACTGACTCTGTGTGGTCAGACTTGCCTTTCTGGGATTCTCATCCTCCCCTGTGTTTGAAATGGGGATAATGATAATGGAGGCTGTTTCTCTCACAAGATATTTACCAGAGTGTACCTGGCTGCTTCATAATTTGCAAAGACAAATGCAGGGTTATTCCCTGATGGTAATCGATGGGGGCCTGCAGACTGGCTCGCCCAGATGCCTCCTGCCACCTCCCCCTCCACCGCAGGTGTCCTGGGAGTAGAATTCTGCTGCCCAGTGTTGTTGTCATGTTGTTTAGTCACTAAGTCCACGGGTGCAGATGTGCATGCGTGTGTGCTCAGTCATGTCCCACTCTTTGCGACCCCATAGACTGTAGCCCACCAGGCTTCTCTGTCCATGGAATTTTCCAGGCAAGTATACGGGAGTGGGTTGCCATTTCCTACTCCAGGGAATCTTCCCGACCCAGGGATCGAACTCACGTCTCCTGCATTGACAGGCAGATTCTTACCACTGTACCAGCTGGGAAGCCCTAAGTCCAGGTGTAAGGCCAGTTAAACATCCTGGCGTGCTGCGATTCATGGGGTCGCAAGGAGTCGGACACGACTGAGCGACTGAACTGACTGACTGATAAATGGCCAGGACTGGTTTCCCTGCCTCCCAGAAATTCTATAATACCTGGATAACCTGTAATAAACCCGTTTTGGCTAAATCTTGCAAGAGTGGTGTCTGTGGCCCATGCTGCTATCTCCTGCAGGCATGCCTAGCTTACGTGGGGCTATGGGAGGAGAGGAGTGTTAGGTAATGAAAGAGATGATCCTGTGTGTCTAGGGATCAGATAGCAGACTTCCATTTCATTTGCATAGAAGATTCTTTTCTTTAGTATGCACTGGAGAACAACTTGAATGAAAGTAGGTAAGTAAGAAACCTCTGGGAGATGTGGATAACACATCAAATGTTCCTTTCCTCTTCAGAGCACATGGAAAGAATGAAAATTCCTTCCCAGGGATTAACACTTAACTTCCTTAACAGTGAACCACTCAGAAAAGCCACTGTTTGCCTTCCTTCACACTCTGAAGACTTTGAACTGACTGGGAAGATGGAAAACAAAAGAGTCATCTGACACCTTAAACCTGCTCTCCATGCAAGCCAGCCACATAGGTAAAGGCTCAAGAAACTCCATCAGCAGAAATGTGTTGTGGCCAAGTCTATTTCTTGCCTCTATTTATCCCCTTTTTCTTAGTTATAAAGCCCCTGACTTGGGGCTGAGCACATGGCTACCCAGAACAAGTTTTCCATGCTCCTTGAAATTGGATGATCTAGGTTCTGGTTAATACAATATGGGAGAAAGAAATCTCATTAAGAGAAAGCTAACCTGGGAATTCCATAGCAGTCCAGCTGTTAGGACTCAGCACTTTCACTGCTAGGCCCAGGTTTGACCCTTGCTGAGGGAACTAAAATCCTAAGGAACAGGGCCAAAAAAAGAGAAAGAAAGAAAGAAAGGAAAAAAGGAAAGATGCTAACCCTTGGCCCTTTTTACTTACTGCTATCTGTTTTCTACTAGCTGGAATGCAGATGCTATGGCTGGTGCTCAGGCAGCCATTCTGGAGCATAAGTCTTATGCTAAGGATGACAAAGCAGTAATACAGATGCTTAATGGACCTTGAAATCATCTTGATTGTTATCAACTACCTATCTTCAGACTCCCTTTATACAAGTGAGGAATAGACATTATAGTTTAAGCTGCTGCTATTTTAAGGGTTTCAACTTCTTACAGATAAACCTTATCTACTTACACACACATAATAATGTGTATAGCTCATCTGAAAACATTTTGTTTCAAGCTGATAATAAAAATTCAAATATACATCCCTGTGCATAGTTTGGCTTCACTTACCTATATGCTTGTTTTTTTGATATACACATCTGTTCAATTTCTGATGTGGATGGCCATTTCTTTATATCACTTAATATTTTTAAAACCTCAGGTTTTATTTCTACAGAAATATTGCCTGCATATGTGGTAACCTTTGCCAACCATCACTGTCAGGTGTCCCGGATTCACTTATTATTTTTCTCCTCCTGGGGCATCAGCTTCTTCCCTCCACTCTCTAAAATTTAAGAAATGAATCTGAGTGAGGTGCAGCTTCTAGGCATGTATTTTCCCACCAGGGTTTAGCCCACTCCTTCCATTCTACTCCAGGCTTATTTTTTTTCTTCTTTTCAGAGTTTTGGAAAAATCTGAGTGCTTTCCTTTCTTTTATGTTATTTGGTTTTACCATTTCAGAAGGGAGGAATTTCCTCAGGCTCTTTTCCCCCAGCTTTTAAACTTCAAAATATTAGTTTTACCGGATTAAACTGAAAATTTCACCACGATGGAGAATTCTCTAAAGTTCCCCAGTTTGAAATAGATAGAAAAGTCAAATACAATCATAATCACAGTACATGTTCAAGTAGCCTCAACATATTAGTTCATCTAATATTTAAAAGCAGAGACATGTACACCCATGATGGATTCATGTCAATGTATGCCAAAACCAATACAGTACCGTAAAGTAAAATAAAGTAAAAATAAAAATTAAAAAAAAAATAAAAGCAGAGACATCACTTTGCTGACAAAGGTCCACATAGTGAGAGCTACGGTTTTCCTAGTATTCATGTATGGATGTGTGAGCTGGACCATAAAGAAGGCTAAGTGCCAAAGAATTAATGGTTTGGAGCTGTGTTGCTGGAGAAGACTTGAGAGTGTCCTGGACAGCAAGGAAATCAAACCAGTCAATCCTAAAGGAAATCAACCCTGAAAACTCATTGGAAGGATTGATGCTGACGCTGAAGCTCCAATACTTTGGCCACATGATGTGAACAGCCAGCTCACTGGAAAAGACCCTGATGCTGGGAAAGATTGAGGGCAAGAGGAGAAGGGGGCAACAGAGGGTGAGATGGTTAGAAGGCATCACTGACTCAAAGGACATGAGTTGGAGCAAACTCTGGGAGATGATGTAGGACAGGGACGCCTGGTGTGCTGCAGTTCATGGGGTCACCAAGATTCGGACATGTCTTACCAACTGAAAAACAACAATATTAAAAACCTCATTTGAGCCCATTGAGTACCTAACTTCCATTGCCCCATCATTCTAGACAGTTTGACTTTAAAAGAGAAAGGAAGGCATGAAGGCAGATGGAGTCCATTCCACTCTGAGCAGGAGGAAGAAGACTGAATAGGAGAAAGGCCAAGGCAAGCCTTAGGGCTGTCATGGAATTAGGCAAGCGTTATGAAAAATGTGGAGAGCAAACAGCAACGTCAGTTGAAAAATCATCATGCAGATGCCAGAAAGGACCGAAGCTGTTTCCAGGCTTCAGGACCGTGGTTCTCCTCCCCTCCCCTTTGCCCTCTGCACCAGGCACTGGCTGATTAGAGATGCCTTTCTCCAGCAGCGTGGCAGGCGTGTCTGCATCCTTCCTGGAGCTCCGCCAGCAGCTGAGCAAGGGGCTGTGTTTTCTCCCCAGGAACATCCCACTTGGGCTCTTCAGCCCTGCACCTCTAATCCAGGTGGACAGCTGTTTTCCCAGGTGGATTTTCAGGGATTACAAGCTTTCTTAGATGCACAAGAGTATTGGACAGATGCATCCACTGTTTATTCAGAATTTGGGTGCAAAGTTTTGAAAGGGGGGTCTGTGAAGCCAAACCAGAGCCTGGATCTTAATGGGTCCAGCTGCAGCCAGACAGACATGTGCCTGTTTCTGCTCAAACCTGAGGCGCGATCAGCCTTGATTTCCCCATCTGGTCATGCGTCTTGAGCTTCCTGAGTGTCATAATGACAGGGACCAGCTCTTCACAGAGGTGTGTGTGTCTGTTCATAACTATCTATTAATGTGTCATCAAAGACATGCATTCAGCTCCAGGAAATGCTGCCTGAGGGTTTAAACTCCATGCACTCTGTCTCCTGATCCCACAGCCTCAGTCTCTCTTCCTTTCTTTTCCTTTCTTCCTTCTGTAGGTTTTAGGCAAAACCATATCTCTTCTTTTTGCTTTTTTAAAGCGACACCATCTTGAGAGCTCACGGCCAGGGACTTGCTGATTTGTTGGAAAGAGTGGTTTTAGAGGCATGCCATTTTAAGCTTTGGGCTTTGTTATCCTCCCTACCAGGAAGACGGATTCACATATTTGTAAAAAGAGAACAAAATTAAACACCCAAGGAAGGATAAAGTGATGTGATTTCTGGGTGAAGTAACTCAGCCACATAGAGTATGTCAGATTCTCAAGGACTAGCTCTCGGTAGAGTCTGGGTTTAACTTTTAAGCATTATTTAGTAGGGATGTTCTGACCAGTAATCCCAAGAAGAAATAGAATAAGAAGGGTTTCCCAAGTAGGGGGGAAAGTGCTAAAGCTCCAGGCTCCTCTCCGCCTGGTTGAGGTGAAGAGCATCTGGGATGAATCCAGATGTGGGCTGTGCTTGGTCCCACGAGTCATCGTGAGTGTTTAACCAGAACCTTTATGCAGCACTGCGACAGGAAAGCAAAGCCTTGCACTTTCCACAGACAGACCACCTAGCCCCTCCCCCCATCCAGAAGCGGAATATGTTTATTTCAAGAATTCCAAACTATGGCTTCCCTGGTGGCTCAGTGAGAAAGAATCTGCCTGCCGATGCAGGAGACATCGCTGGTCTGGGACGATCCCCCATGCCCCAGAGTAACAGAGCCTCTGCGCCACCGCTCTCAAGCCTATGCTCTAGGGCCCGGGAGCTGCAACCACTGAGCCGATGGGCCACAGCTACTGAAGCCCGTGAGACTGGAGCCTGGGCTCCATAACACTTAGAAGCCCTTGCACCACAGCTAGAGAGTAGCCCCTCTCTGCAACTGGAGAAAATCCTGCAAAGTAGTGAAGATCCAGCACAGCTAAACGTTAATTAATTAACTTTAAAAAAAGAATTCCAAAAAAGGAAATAATTTCCAGTGTCAGGCGACATGATCAAAAAGTGTTCAATTTTGAAATAAAAGTTTTAACAAAACGTATTTCAAAGGATCAGCACTGACCAATCATCACTTGAAGCATTCTCATCATCTACAGAGGTGGATGCATTACTGTCTAGATCACACATGGAAGCAGTGATAAAATATCCATTTTTTGGTGGCGGCAGCAAAAGGGAGCATTAAATAGAGGCCGATGACAAGAAACTGAGGAAGGAAACCAATTTAGAAAGAATGTTAGCGAGGAAGAAAGGTCTAATGTCAGTCTGTTGGAGAACGGAAGTCGTCCCAGGAGCCGCAGCATCTGACCTTTCGCTAAAGTCATTTCAAGCTGAACTGAGAGGACTGACACAGCAGGGACTTCTATTTTGCCAGCTGCAAATGGCCAGGGAGACCCAGCAGGCGGCTTACAGCCCAGACACCTAACTGGAAAGATTTGTTTTGTTTTGTTCACCTCTGAGATGTGAACAAATGTGATAAAATGTTCAGGAAAAGACTGAACATTTTATCTGCAACTTTCTCATAATGTTTTCAAAGAGCCTATGCTAGCCTTCCTGACACTAATCTGGCTCATAATTTCAAAATTTGTTGCTGTTCAGTCGCTAAGTCATGCCTGACTCTTTGCTGCCCCATGGACTAGAGCACACCAGGCTCCCCTGCCCTTTATTATCTCCTAAGGTTTGCTCAGATTTATGTCCATTGAGTCAGTGATGCTATCTAACCATCTCATCCTCTGCCACTTCCTTCTCCTTCTTCCTTCAATCTTTCCCAGCAAGAATTGGAATTTTTATTAAATGATGCCTTGCTGTTATTTAAGATGTCAAGGCCTGGATGGATAGAAAATGCAAGTGAGGGACTTCCCTGTTGGTCTAGTGGTTAAGACGTCCAGCGCAGGAGGCACAGGTTCGATCCCTGGTTGGGGAAGTAAGATCCCACATGCCATGTAACATGGCCAAAAGAAAAAGATTTTTAAAACAAGAACGAAAATGTGAATGAGACATTTTTCCAGAAGTAGCTGCAACTCAATATTGAATTGCCATGGCAACAGAGAGAATACCAGCAGACAATCTCAGGTTCCATCATCCCAAATGTGCAGGGCACCAGAAGGGAAAGGGTTACAAAGTTTCAAAAGAAAACCAGAATACTTTCTGGCTGCAACTGCACAGAACAATTTAATTTTAGGGGGTAAGGGGGGTGCTGACAGCAGCTTCTTTATGTGCACAGGTGTGCCCATTTCAACCTTAGGAGGCCACCCACCTGTCACGCATGGACTCGTGTCTACACCTGTCCTCGCCTGGAGGCCGGTCCCCAGCCAGGCAGCCTCACCATCAGCCTGAATACACACCACAGAAACATCCGGGGAAATAAGCCCTCTCTTCATGTTTGGCAGTCAGCTAGTTGGAAGTGCTGTTTGTCAGATAAAAGGCCGAATTTTTCCGTTTTCACCCATTTTTTGGAAATAGTTACATTATCTGTTATCACAGATTCACAGCCTGTGAGAATCCAATTCTGATTCTGTCCATTGTCCCTACTTTCCCCTCTACTGCCTCCACCAAGAAATAGCATCCTTTTCTCCTTTGAACTCACAGGCAGCATTCCCTTGATATGAACAGAAAGTAAAATCAAGAGAAACTAAGCGTTTGCAGTGTCCAGGGAGAGAGAGAGGATCAGAGAGTGTCCAGATTAGAGGAAGAGGCTGAAGACACCGTTGTCCCACAGAGAGGACACTGGAACCCCAAAAGTGAAATGATTCACCACGAGTGGCCTGCCAGCAAATGGCCAAACCACAGGGCAGGGACCAGAAGCTTTGGGGGTTCATTCTTCCCCCCACCCCTTGATGAAAAAGCTGAGACTCAGAAGGGGTTTTCTGGGCAGAGCAGACAGGCGAGGAGGCCCAGAGGCCCTGCAGTAAGAGGAATGGCTAAAATGTAAAGAACCTTCAAAGCAATCAACTAAGATGGAAAAGGGCTTCTCTTGTGGCTCAGATGATACAGAATCTGCCTGCAGTGCGGGAGACCCACCTTTAATCCCTGGGTGGGGAAGATCCCCTGGAGAAGGGAATGGCGTACCCACTCCAGTATTCTTGCCTAAAGAATCCTATGGACAGAGAAGCCTGGCAGGCTACAGTCCATGGGGTTGCAAAGAGTCAGACATGACAAAGCTCTCCAGAGGAGGCAGTGAGGTGTCAGCTCTTCCAAGGATAGACCCAGTGAAAACTGGATGCTAAACATTTCTCTATTCCTTTCAGAATTCCTAGGAAACAATTATCAAGTGTGACTACCTGGGAGGAACATTTAGAGTGCTTTTCGTGGCCAGGAAATGTATTATCATCTATAGTAGGTTTCTTCATGAGCTGTTTCTGATGACCCAGCCCATTTTTAAAGCTCACTATAAAAACAAGGTCTTTATGGACTGGTGTGAAATGGAATTCTGGTGAGCACACATCAATTCAAGCTGTCAAAATGTTAATGTTTGCCTTGAATCCCTGAAACCCTGAAGCCTAATAAAGGTTGGATGCAAGAAGCCTCATCTCACTGCGATGAACACAATTAGCAATCACTGTGCTGTGCGAAGTGGGTCCTGCATGTAGGATGCTTGGGTCTGAGCTGATTGTGATTGGGTGAGTCCAAAGGGAGAATGACTTCCCTGATTGTGATTGGGTGAGTCCAAAGGGAGAATGACTTCCCTCGCATCAGCACCAAAGCCACGAAAGCATCTTTCTGACATCTGAGGAGACTCTGCTCTCTAAATGAATGCCAGAGTGTAGCTCAATTTTCAATTATCTTCAGGGTCTGGGATGAGGGGAGAGTAGAGAGAGGAAAAGGCGCTTTGGAAATACTGAGGAAGCCAAGCACAAAAATAGCAGCAAGCTTTCATTTCACATAACCACAAATTACTGGAAGGAGTGTTCCCATAAACACTGTGACTGAGCCCATCTCGTCCATTGTCTGTCCATTTCCCATCCTTTCTCTGCCCACCACCCCTACTGGAGTGGGTTGTCATTTCCTCCTCCAGGGGATCTTCCTGACCCAGGGATCAAACCCAGATCTCCTGCCCTGCAGGCGGATTCTTTACCATCTGAGCCACAAAGGAAGCTCAGTCTATAAATAATTGCCCTTTAAATTCAATGATCCCACAGCATGGGTTAATCTTCTTCCCTCTTAAACTTTCAAAGCCTGGCTTGTATTAAGGGGCTCAAATTTTCTTCTTTTTGGGGGACTATCTTCATTGTGGTCCCCAAAGAACAGTTCCCCTGGTTCTGTGAAGAAGCAGGGAGATGAAGATTTCGATTCTTGGTTTGTACGTCATCAAAGGAGAGAAATGGTCATTTCTGAGTTTTTAAGCAGCTAATCTCACAGTCACAAGTCCAAAGTTGAATTCAAAGCTCTGGGGCCCAGGAATCCAAGAGCAGATCTGCTCCTTGACATCTCCCCAAGACAGAGGCGGCAAAAGTTAGCATCTCTACCCTGAATCACTGGCTGGGAGAGCACAGGACAGTACATCCCAGACCAAGAGCCTGGCCCCAGGCCAGATGGCAGCCTGTCCAGCCTCCCAGGGGGACACCTGGAGTCCTGGAGGCCCCCCATCTCCCACCTTTCTGGGCCAGGGTGGCTGGGTGAGTTATCTAGAGACACAGTGGACTCCATACATAGAAAGCAGCATTTCTAGAAACCCGTGTGGCTTCCAGCACCAGCTCATGGAGCCTGCCCCGCCCCATCCATGTTTGGACCCTGGTGGCCCCAAATCCCAGGAGGCAGAAGCTGCCACCCTCTCCCCTTCCTGCTCCAACAATCTGGACTTCTGGGGGCAACCGACCTGCTTTGCCTCCACCCCCATTTCTGGCTGGCCTGCATCCACTGGGGCTTCCTTTCAGACAGGGTTGAGATGCTCACAGCCTGCGTCCACCCTCACCGCCGCCCTGGCCACATCCCCAGTTAAGTTCCCTGCATCTCTGGCCACCTCCTGAATGACACCCAAGTTGGGCTTCGGGGCTAAAATTGACTTCAGGAACATGTGTTAACCTTTACAAGGAGAGCCTAATTGCTCCAAGAATGTCAAATATGTCATCCTTCCTGAAAGGGGCTTCCCTTGTGACTGGGCTGGCAATCAATCTGCCTGCTATGTGGGAGACCTGGGTTCAATCCCTGGGTTGGACGATCCCGTGGAAAAGGGAAAGACTACCACTCCATTATTCTGGCCTGGAGAATTCCATGAACTGTATAGTCCATAGGGGCACAAAGAGTCAGACTGAGCGACTTTCACTTTCTTTTCCCAAAAGGTCTGACAGTTTCCCTTTTTAAAAAAATATGAAGCCAACCAATGACACGGCAGTTAAAATAAAAGGATGGTACTGATACACTGCTTTTCTTTTTTTCTTTTCCTGAAACCAATCCAGTATCGGGGTTCAAAAATCACACCTTCACCATCTTTGTAAAGCTACCATCACTTACAGTCTAACTGCTGCTGCTGCTAAGTCACTTCAGTCGTGTCCGACTCTGTGTGACCCCATAGATGGCACAGTTGACATTTTTAATTAGGGAGGCTGAGAGGAACACTCAGGGCCTGGCCAAGAGCCCAGGGGGAGACACGCAAGGGTAAAGACAAGCAAGACAGTCCTCCCCTCTCGCCCCTCCTGACTCACCACCCACCCTTTCCCTCAACATCATGCTGTGGCTTTAATAGATTCATCCCATAGGTGGTACCAGAGGTGATCAGAAGACAGAAGAAACAAGATCTGGGTATTTATTTGCCTCCTCCTCTGCTCAGATTGTCAGGTAAAACACAGACTGTTCAGTTCAATTTGAATTTCAAATAAACAACAAAAAAAGTTTAGTATAACTATGCCCCCAGATATTCCATGGGATATACTTACACTTTTTTTTTTTTTTTTTGGCTTATCTTACACTGACATTTAACTGGACATTCTGAATTTTTATTTGCTGAAATGTGGCAACCATAAAAGTCTGTAAAACAGCTTGAAGATGGGACTTCTCTGGCAGTCCAGTGGCTAAGAATTCGTGCTCCCAGTGAAGGGGGCCCAGGTTTGATCCCTGGTTGGGGAACTTGATCCCACATGCTGCAACTAAAGATCCCGCGTGTCAAAACTAAGACCCGGTACAGCCAAATAAATAAATGAATAGCCTGAAGCACAGCTGTGCCCTTCAACAGAAGACCACAGACCTTTTCAGGCTGCTCTGCACCTAGCGCCCTCTCCAGTTTCTGGTGCTTCCCTGCAGGTTCTGCTATTCCTAGTGTGAGATGCTACATTGTTCCTTGTGCGTTTCCCTAAACTGCATGAAAGGGGAAGTTGCTCAGTCAGGTCCGACTCTTTGTGACCCCATGGACTACACAGCCCATGGAATTCTTTAGGCCAGAATACTGGAATGGGTAACCTTTCCCTTCTCCAGGGGATCTTCCCACCCCAGGGGTCAAACCCAGGTCTCCAGCATTGCAAGTGGATTATTTACCAGCTGAGCCACAAGGGAAGCCCAAGAATACTGGTGTGCATAGCCTATCCCTTCTCCAGCAGATCTTCCTGACCCAGGAATCAAACTGGGGTCTCTGGCATTTGCAGGCACCTTTGCAAATGGTCTTTTGGAGTTGACCTTCTTCAAATTACTCCTGTGGAAGTTGTCCTCTGGTTCCCTTCAGAATCATGACTGATACATTCATCACTAAGGACATCCTGCTTCACCCTCCCAGCATCACTTTTTTAAAGTTCCCCATCCCCAGCTCTGAGTACCACCTGTAGCATATACTGCGTGTGTGCATGCTAAGTTGCTTCAGTCTGACTCTTTGCAACCCCAAGGACTATAGCCTGCCAAGCTTCTTTGTCCATGGAATTTTCCCAGACAAGAATACTGGAGTGGGTTGCCATGCCCTCCTCCAGGGGATCTTCCCATCCCAGGGGCAGCACATACGAGACACTCAGCAAATATTTCCTAAGTGAATGGGTGAACAAGTGAGCACAACCAGGCTAGACTCCAGAGTGCTTTGCAGCATCCCATTTCTGGTAGTTAAGGACCCAAAAGTCTACATCCTGACGTGATCCTACTCTAGCCAGCAAAGAATAGAAAGCGATCCAGGATGTTCTTGGAGAATGGTGGAGTGAGAGGAGAAGGAACCGAGGGGTTAGCAAAGAGGAGCAATTTACCTGTGTCCCAGATAACTATTCCTGCAGAACTGATCACCCTGAATTAGCAGCTTCAGCACAAGAACTGAGTGTTCTCTCCCCCCAGTGCTGTAGTGCAGCAGGCTTGGCTGAGCTTCTTGTCTCTTGG